>CABFWB010002689.1:0-30081 GCA_902151455.1 Timema bartmani | reverse complement strand
CTAATGTGTAATGGTAGGGTGATTGTGAGATGAAATGGAGGACCTACAGTTTAACGTGGAATCCGAACCACGGTAGAGGCCTGGCATTCCTCACATTCACAAGTTGTGATTAATACACGTCTTGTCAGAGGTGAAGGAAGGGTTTGGCAATAAGATAAATCTGTGCCGGGACCAAGGATTGAACCCCGGACCCCCAGCACAGAAGACTGACACCTTACCCCTAGACCACCAGGTCACCTTATGTGTTGTAACATTTTATGTAGGTAAATAGAATAATTTAATTCAGGTGATTAAGACAGTTAATGTTTCAAGATACACTCTCGATTAAAAAAAGGGGAATTGAAATCATTAGTTAGGCTAGATCCTGAATTCTGTATAGAACAAACAGAAATCAAGTTTCAAAGATGCATACCAAAATAAAGGGTGGATTTGTAGCTGTGATGTGGAAAAATCTGTGTACAGTTTTCCTTGAACTTATTAGAACAATGAACATACATAGGTTACTTGTATGTATGCACATTAATAAGATAGCTGTGGAGTTTATACAACAGATCCACGTTCTTTGGAGTGAATTTGCTTCTTTTTTTTTTACACGTTTGTGATATTTTTAGTTTGAGTTTAAATAAAGAAAATTTTGACAAATATTGTCGAAATGTTATTATGAGGTGTTCTGTATCACGACAGATCCATTCCTTTTATCAGTGAACTTTGACAACCAATGTGCCTTGTCCTCTGCCTCCTCCTTCAGCTCCCAGAATTTTCTTCTTTTCCTTCAAGTCATATAATATTTGCATACTCCTTTCTAAGCTCCTCTTTCCCTCAGCCTTTCCTTCTATGACGTCATGCAGAAGACAGTTCCTCCTAAGGATGTGTCCTATCCAATTTGCTTTGCGCCAAAGAATCAAATCCAAAATTGTTCTCTTCTGACCTACTCTTCTTCATTTATCTGTGCTGCAATATTTTCCAAATGAATTACATATTTCTCATGTTTTATAATTCTTTTACTTAAAGATTTAAGATTCTTACAGCCTTCTGTTGTCAGCCCCTTACCACCAAATAGTAAAGAATAAAAACAAAATAAGCTCGTCTTTTCTTTACTCACAGTTAACCACAATCATTTACCAAACAAAGCACTAGAAAAAGTTATTTTTATCTTGCTATCCACCTGCATAAATGTAAAGTCATTAGGCTGATGTGCTCCTGTTTAATTCCCAGTTTTTCTTGGAGTTTTATTGAATAAAACAAAGTTTTTTTTATATAAAAATTTACTTTATTTATTCTAAATTAATAATTTTCACTGTTATCTTACTTAATGGGTTGTATCACACACTAAAACAAACTATAAACCACTTTTATTATATAGTGGGCCTATTGAGGCCGGCCCCATTCACTAGTGTAAAGCTGGCACCAGAATGGTAGAGGAATTGACCTTGAGAGACAGCTCACACTGGATATGTTTTCTTTGAGAGGGCTTGGCAGAGCTGGCCCTACTCAGATTCTTTATTCAGTCAAGAGAACGCTGAAAGTCCTCGCGTGACATTTGGAGTGAGGAATAAATAATTTTGACTTTAATACTGTGTAACGAATCCAATAATTCACTGTGTGTAGAGACTGATATGCCACTTTTTTCAAATTTTTTATAGAATAAATTTTTTTATGTTAAATTTTGGAAAAATGTTGGTGGGGCTTGGCCCCTGGAAATAAACCATACCTCATCATTGCCACACCTAACGTTTACCTAAATTCAATGTATATGGATGGCATGGGTAAAAGATCAGTATAGCAAGGCAATAGATGGTTTATTTCTACCACTTTCTTTCACTTCCAATGCATTTGGTGAAATAGGTGTTTGTTATAGAGAGTAACATGGAATAACTGATATTTACTCTCAGCGTTGCATCATAGTAAATGTTTGTATTTTATTTGCCCACCCTATGGCATCAATAGTTCATTGCCACACTTAAAATAATATAATACTTAGCACTGCGTCTTACTACTCATTAGGGTTATACACTTAAGTACTAATAATTACACTTACGGGTTAGGAATAGAGAAGGTTGAATAAATAGGAAGTGAACCCGCATTTGAGTGGAAGGAGAGTGGAAAAACATTTAGGAAAAACAACCCCCAGTTCATCCAACCGAGATTCGAACCTCAATCTCGCCATCCTCGTCAGTCTAGCTCAACACAAAACTTGCATGTTAGCTAACTACGCCACCGAGGCAGTTGCCACACTTAAGTACACCACCTCATTATACCTCGAGCTAATTTTCTCCAGTCCACCACATTACACCTTATCTCTTTCAGGTCCATTCTTATGTTATCCTACCATCTGTATCTAGGTCTTCACAATGGTCTCTTCTCATTAGATTTGCCAATAAATATGTTAAACACAATTTTAGATTATCCCATTCGGGCTGTATGTCCTGCCCACCATAATTTACAAGACTTGATTATCCTAACAATGTCTTGTGACAAGTACAGAGTACGTAACATTATTATGTAACCTTGTTTTAGAACACACTAAACTCTTTTTGTGATGTGAGATACAGTACATTTCACAACCATTGAAACAACAAGTAAAATTATTGTTTTGTATATTCCGAGTTTTACATTCCTTGAGAGCAGGCGAGATGTTAACAACTTACTGACCGAGTAATAGCATGCATTCCCCAGATTGTACTTTTTCCCTAATTCTAAATATAATATAATATAATATAATTATTGCTAGTTAAAATTGTTCCTAAATGTTTAAACTACCCCGTCAAATTATATATTGTTCAAAGTAATCTATAAATTATCATCACATTAATGTGTTCTCTGGGTGATCATATACTTAGTATTTTCAGCCACTTCTAAACCTATTTCCTTACTAGAGTCTTAAGTTATTACATTCTATTTTATATCACTTTTTGGAAAAAGGGTATTTATTATCTGCGTTGTGTTTTAGACATACATTAATTATGCTTATGGAGTAGGAATGAGTAAGAAATAATTTTAGTGCTCAAGTACCCAAATTTACGTGGAGGGAGAGTAGAAAATAAGTTAGGAAAAAACACCCTTAGTACACACAGTTGGGATTCAAACCTCGATCTTCCGATCACTGGACTATCCAATCTAACATGAGAGTGGTGTATTCAACCAAATGACCACCGACATGGGTATTGGCATTGTTAATAATGGATCAAGTTCAAATAGAAGATTCAATATACCTTAGTCTATTGCTGGGGGGAAATAAAATAATGGTAATTTTGTTTTCATATTTTAATATTTCTTATTCATGTTAGTTCTAGCTTTATCTTAATTTAAGAATTCATCTAAATATATGGCAAGAATTCACAACCCATACATTAAGACATTTATTTTTACATACAAATGTAATACAAAATTTTCATTTCATATAGAAATTGGTTTAAATGTATATGTTATTTTCGATTCATTTTAGGATAAAGTATACAAAATATTCATAGACACAAATATTATTTGTTCATAGGTTTACTCATTCACAAGTATAAGTTAGAACTGTTTGGTAGCTTTGTATATTACACCACATTTCTCAAATTTACATGTATATACACAAGTTAATAATCTAAAGTTTTATATATATATATGTAGCCAAATTAATATGGTTTGCCTTCCTATTTATAAAATAACAATAATAATGATTGAAAATTTCATTTGAAAACAACTTTTTTATGATCAGCCTATTTATTACCCTAAACTTTTGGAAAAAATGCATGCGATTTTAAAACTACCATATTCTTTTAAGTCAAAATGAATGCCCACTGACAAAAACTGTACAATGACTTTACGTGTGTACATTTACCTAGATAATAAAACATTCTAAATATATTTGCCCTTCATGTAAAATAAGGCAAGATACAATATAAAATGACTTTTTACAAATTATTATCCAACCAAGTGTATTGATCGGAATTTATTTATAAAGGTGTATACATCTTTAGTAACCTTGATACAGAATATACTAATACAAAATTATAAAAAACATAAATTAAGTAAAAAATATATATTTGTCCACTAAAATATTTTCTGGATATTAGACAAATATTTACTTGCTAAAAACAATGAGAATATTCCTGATTGTTTAAACTAAGATAAATTATTAATTGAATTGTATCGGCTGGTTAAATTCAGGTAGATCCTGCTTAACGCTGCTGTAGGAACATTATTTAAACATTAACAACCAACACCATTAAGTGACAACAAAGGTATGAGAAATTATAACAAAGGCTCAAAACATGTTATTAATATTCAGTGCTATTAATTTAGGTTTAACTATACTTTATAGCTATAGAAAAATAAGATTCCTAATTAAGCTTTTGATTTAGTTATATTTGAATGGAATTTACTTCTCACCATTAGTTGGTTTTGATATACATTTTAGATGTATACATTTTTAATTTTGTAAATTTAGTCCGAACTTTTGTTACTATCTTTGAAACTATATTTCTCGATAATTTTTTCAGCCATTACTTTGAAATCAAAACCTTTTTAGAATAGCTTTTCTGTGAATATGAACAAAACTCAAAATCTATTTTTTATTTATTACAAGACAAATTTGGAGGTTTCTTCTAATGGTGCGGTCCATTAAATGAACATTAATAAACATTTGTGATAGGTAACAGTTAATATCCTACTAATAAAAAAACATTACATAATATAAAGTAATTGATAGTGAAGGAAGCCAACCTGAAAGGATAGTTAGGTTAAAAAAACACTTCTCTCTTCATTTCTACTTAAACTATTACACTTCAAAATTCTACAATTACATATCCTTTAAAATTTTCAGAGATATTCCTTTAACATTTGAAGAGACACATTGAAAACACACAAAACAAAGAGAAACATATGCTATGAAACTAAAGGCTTTTATTTTAAAAGCATGTAGTTCCATAGCATATCTTTCTTTTTATTCTAAAAGCATGTAGTTACATACCATATCTTTCTTTGTGTTTTGTGTGTTTTCAATGTGTCTCTTCAAATGATAAAGGAATATTTCCAACGATTTAAAACAATGTGTTAATGTAGAAGTGTGAAGTGTAATGGTGTAATAGTTTGAGAAGAAAAGAAGAGAAGACATGAGGAGAGAAGTGTGTTTTTCTATCTAGGTCTAACCTAACTATCCTTTTAGGTGGGCTTCCTTCGCTATCAATTACTTTACATCATTGTACAGTGTTTCTACACTGTCTTACTATATTTCCACACTATTGGGCACTAATTCATTTTTATTAAAAACATTACATAATTATTAAAAAATTGATGTAGTAGAAAAATATTGAACAAAAGGTCCAAGATATAACAAGTTACTGTGCCACTAAGAGTAATAATATCTAGTCATGTTGGGGGCCAAAAGTTGACCAATATATCTTTGGTGCCAGGGAAAAAGAGTATAAGTCAAAAATATAACTTGACTTAAACTAAAATGTATAACTAAAAGAAAACAAATGTACTTATAACATAAAGATCAACTGGAACTTTTCCACCAATAAGGTTGAGTTTGACTTATACTACTTGTACCAAATTGTAGTCCTTGCTTAGGAGAATGTAAATATTGACTTATCTCATTTTGATAAATTTTTTTACCTATACTCTTTTTCCCTGGCACTAAATATATACAACAGAATGCACTGTTTCAATGTAAGAATGTATTGTCCTTTGACTTTTAATAATTGATTTCAACCAAGGCCGTAGTCGGGGGGGTTCACCCCCCACCCCCTGAAATTTTATTAACAAAATATATATGGCTTTATTTATGGTTCAAACAATATCAAAATTAAGGTACAAGTACAAATTAGGGGGCTGTGTTACCATAAAAAGCACTTCAGAGAGCTTCCAGAGGTGTTAATTATTTAGAATTTGTTCTAGCCTTCGGCAGTTATGGTGTTATGTTGTAGTAAAAAAAAATTTCAGATAGCTTCTAGAGGTGTTTAATATTTATAATTTTTCCTTAACTTCAACAGCTATGCTACTATAAAAAAAAGTTTAGAGAGCATCTAGAGGTGTTTAAATATATAGAATTTTCCTAGCCTCCAGCAGTTAGGGGGTCATGTTACCATAAAAACACTTTAAAGAGCTTCTAGAGTTGTTTAGATATAGAGATTTTTCCTATAGCCTCCGGCATTTATGGGGTTATGGTACCAATAAAAAAGCACTTAAGAGAGCTTCTAGATCTGTTTAATCATTAGAATTTGTCCTAGCCTCCAATAGTTGGGGGTAGTGTTGCCATAAAAAACACTACAAATAGCCTCTAGAACAGTTTTTTATTTAGAATTTTTTCTAGCCTCCGTCAATTGGGGGATGGGCCCACCAAACCCCCCCTGAAATTATTGGCTGGCTACGGCCTTGATTTCAACTCTTGAGTTTTTGTACCTGTGCATTCTAAATTGTATGTACCCGATGTTGTTTTTAGCTGCCAGCAGTAGATTAAATTAAGAATGCTTATACCAAAATATATTTTTTTAAATGTATAAGCCTGTTAAGTCACCTTAAAAAATAAAATCATTACAACAAAAGGTAAAATATAAACTTTTTATACTACTCAACACTCCAATATTATATGACAATAATTCATAGCTCTAGAGAATAAATAGTGGCATAATTAATTGGTTAATCATGCATTAGTGTATTCTTAAAATTATAATATCTCTACACAATGACCAAGTGCCATAGCGATTTACTCTTATAATTAATTATAACTTTTATTAGAACCTCACATTTATTAGAATATTCTAAACATTACTGGCTTTATAGGTAAGAACTAAATAACTAAATTGAAGTATATATGCCTATTTATGTATAAAATTAACTGCAAGTGGTAACAATAGTAATGATGAAAACAAAGTAAAATGTCTTATTAAAAGGATGGACAAAATTTAAAGGAATAATAATGTGGAAAACTATTAATATGAAATATTGTAGTATGTTAGAACACGTGAATAATTTTGTATATCTACACAGAATGTTCTGTAAAAATGGAAGGAATGATGGCGAAATCGACAGACAGGTGAATGAATCTCAGAGAGTAGTTGGTTGTATGTGGACTATTACAGGAAATGAAGTAATATCAAAAGAGACAAAGATGGCAGTCTATAAACGTGTGTTAACGTCAACATCGTTGTATGGATATGAATCGTGATTTTGTCAAGAGAAACACAAGAGCAAGGCAATGCAGTTGGAATGATATATCTAAGAAATGTATGTGGAAAAACTCATATGGACAGAGTCATTAATGAATGGGTGCTGAGGGAGTGTGGTTTGAAAGGGAATCCAATAGGTGAATGTGAAAGAAGTATCTTACGTTGGTTCAAGCATGTTGAAAGGATGAGTGTGGATCAAGTGATGAAACAAATATATGAAGGTAGAGGTTATAGATCAAAAGGAAGGGATAGGCTATGTAAGACGTAGATAAATGTGGTATACGAATGTGTGAAAAAGAGAAACATTAGGAGTTTTAAGAATAAAAGAGCATGTATGACCCGATGTATAGATGTTGTTGAAGCAAAGGGAGTATGCAAGGAGAGGGAAGTGTGGAGAAAGTTAGTGAGGACGAATAAAGAACGGAGTTATTTTTTGAGCTATATGTACAGTTTCTTGTCCACCTCATAAGGGAATGGTGTGATAAGGGATTTAGATGTATGTTTGTATGGTAGTAGGTCCAACACCTTAAAGAGCCCATCCTGGGACAAATTAACAAAGTTATTAGATGCACGATAAACTTCATCGAAGTGAGGTTTTCTGCATTCTTTACTTGATAACAAGTGATATTAAATTATTTGGTAAAAATCTTAAAATAACCAACAATAATGTTACATTGTTAAAGTGGTTATACTTTTGTATAAAATGCGGAAAATCCAGGATAGTTGACACCCATTAAAATGGTCTTTATTTTACAGTGTTCTATTGAAGATTCTTGGTTTGAGCTGTATTATCTACTTAAATTACGCTTTTTATATTAGTATAGATGGGTTCTTAAAATTGAAAGCAAGTCTAACTATTATTCTTAAGAGTCTCATGGTTTATTTTTGGTAGTGCTTAAACTGTATAAATGTTAAACAAGGTTTGTTCTTTTTTCATTTATTGTTAAACTTATAGCCTGAAATCTGGTTACTGCTTTCCCCCTATAGTTAACTATGAATGATAGCTAATATAAATTATGAATTAAATAGCCAAGCTATCAAATTTTTTAATCACGGTTATAGCTGCATAGAGAATTATCAAAATAGCAAGAGACGAAAGACCTACAGGGAGGAGAAGATCTGGAATATCAAGGCGAAGCTGGAAGGACAGCCTTAAGACCCCTTAGAATGGAACAGGCCAAAGGCCTATAAAGAAGAAGGTTATAGCTGCATCTAAATGTATATTCTTTAAAATGAAAAATGACACCCGGTAAGGAAATTAAACCCGGGAACTTTGGCTTATTATGTCAATGCTTTAGCCACTAAGCTATTCTGTCTTGCTGAGATTGTGAATATTTTTTTTAAAGAGGAGTTATTCAAAAGTTTCCGGATTATTAATTTTTCTGCATACTCAAGGCTTATACCAATATAGTTCTAGAAGAACCTAAAACATATTCAATTTAATACTTGTACTATATTTAAATGTACTCCAAATGAATGGGTCAGCATAATAATATAAAATGTTAACCTCTGGGCACTATTTATATATTCTGAAGCAATTTTAAAAATTGAGGATGAAAAAATAGTACCAAGCGAACCCTGGAAGCTTATGGTGAAACTTAACGACCATATATTGTAATCTGCCAAGAAAATATTACTTAAATGGAGAGTGAGTACATGTGAGAAAATTAACTAACTTTGATGTTTATATTTTAAAATATTCAAATTTATTATTCATAGATAAAATGAAGCTTATTATATTAAAATTATTTGAGCCATTTCTAGACAACCTCTCCATCTCATTTTTGATGTTAAAGGAATATTCCTGAAAATTAATGAGTATGTTTAGCTGTGAAAGTGTAAATAATGTAGGAAGAAAAGCAAATATAAGTTTGTTTCTATCAAGGCCCAATTCAATTATCCTCTCAGATCAGCTCCTTCCCATCCTTTATATTGCATTACATTTCTTTTCAGCGCTTCTTTCCTATTTTAATAAATTATAAACACATTATTGTGGCTACACTTGAGCTAAGCCAACATCTCTTTGATTGTATGTGTTAACAAGCTGATTTTATTTTTGATCATTTGCCAAGTTGATGTCACTTGTTTTTATTGTGGTGTTTTTAGTAAATAATTCACTAAAGTGTTGGTATGAAAAATTTGAGAATGTTTAAAGTTAAAATTTGAAGTAATATTTTTTATTAACTAGGCAATATATTTTTTAGCTTGTACTTCCAAGACCAAAATAGAAGTTTAAATATTTTATAGTGTTCATCAGTTTGTGTTTTTATCTTTAAGTTTACTTTGTCAATCGCTAAACATATGTAGGTTTTCTTGTTCACTTGACACAACTCATTTATACTAAAAGTGTACAGGAGTAAAAACACACAGCATACATCACACAATACAAACAAAATTTAAAAAATTTAAAGAATAAACATAAGATAAATGCAAAGCAAGGTAAAACAGGAAGCTCATTTCACTTGGACCATAAACTGGGTTTTCTACCTGTCAGTTAGGCCATATTTTTAGAATACAGGTACTGATTATATAAGTGATAGTTTCCATACATAACTTTGAAAATAAACATTTATCAGTCTTTTGGTATAAACACACTTTTTCATAAATATCTGTATAGTTTTCTCGGCACCCTTCAAAGTCAATTGTGTTAAATAAAGTTGAAAGTGTTAAGTTGTCAGTATTTGTTGAGTCATGAGTTGCTAAATTATATAACACACAAGTGTTTCTCGATATTCAGATTACAGGCCCCTTTATACATACACAGAATAATGTAATAAACTCAAGGAAAGTCATTCAGTAGGGACTTTTTATATAGTCTTTTAGTTTAATTCTCTTCTAATAAAACTAAAGTCCTTTATATTACATATAACTTTTTTTTAATTCAATCAGATCAATTTGATCAAGGATGTGAAATGGTACCATTTTTTAAGACATTATAAACACAAAATTTAAAAACGAAATTTTTAAGACATTATAAACACAAAATTTAAAAACGAAATTTTTAAGACATTATAAACACAAAATTTAAAAACAAAATTTAAAAAATTCACACCAGTGGCTGGGCGGTCTAAAATGCCTCTTGTTTTGTACAAGGTTGTCATTTATGAGGTGGCTGGGATTCAAAACTTGAATGGATTCCCACATTTAATTCCTAACTGTAGGGTTTTTAATCACCCTTTCAATTCAGTGTGGATGCATTTCCTCTGAGCAGTCCTCCTCATTCCACAAATAGAGCCAATGGTAACCTATGTGCTAGGATAATAGACAAATAGCCCAGAGAATAATAATTAGAGTAAAAAATGCACAGTAGTAGAAACTATCTCCTTTCTCTCGTTTGATGAATATTTAAAATACCCTGTTAGTATGGTTGGTAGTGGAATGTACAAAAATACAGCTTAGTGCTGGTGTGAGAAAATGTTATTTCAACTTTGTTACTATTTTACACATAGCTGTCAACATCTTGCTACTTAATTAATAAAGCTTTTTAAATATTACAATATAAACTATCACAGTTAAGGCACTGGTCCATGTTTGAGTGGAAGAGAATATGATATTGCTTTAAAGTAAAGAATAATCTTTTATCATTTTTGAGGTATCGGAAGTCCCCATGAATATATAACTTTGAATAGAAGACTATTTAAGACTTCCATTAAAGGAATAATATATATGATCCCTATTTTCTAGTACTCCAAAAGTGAAAAAATGTTTTCTTAAAACAATAGTATTAAAATATTAATAAAAGTATCTTACGAAAGAAAAATACACACATATACATCATATTTGTTTGTATCAAAGATAGGTTTAGGATTTCAAATAACTTTTTTCCTTGATTAGCAATCTTAAATGAGTAATTTATATGATTTATAAATGTTCAACATTATTGAAGAATTATTTGTATGAAGTAATTTTAAGTAAAGTCTTACGATAACTAAACTATTAAATGGCTTTAAAAATAAAGCTTTAGACTTAGTTTAGACATATGTTTATGACCAAAAATGCACTTTATATCAAATAGTACAATCATTAGATATCTCTATGACCAATAAACAATTAAAAATAGATTAAATTATATTAATAAAACAAATATAGTTGAACCCATATTTAACTAAGTCATTTAAAAAACTTTTTTTTAGAAAAATAATTTGAATCTCTTCAAAAAGGTTCAAGTTTAATGTCACAAAATTTCACTAAACAGCTATATTTGCCTACACAAATTTAAATTAAATTTCTGAGTTACCGAGAGCAAAATTAGTCAGGCAAAATATATAGAGAAATTCTTAAAACAAAAGTAGTGAAATAATAAGAATAAAAAAATCACTTTCTCAACAAATTTGTTTGAAAACCATTCCCACAAAAAATAAATGAGTTTCAAAAATAAACCTAATCAACAAGAAGAAAGATTTTTTTGGTTTTCACATTGCGGAATAAGAGGCAGTCAACTCCATTTTCTCTGCCTGATGAAGTAGTCAGTGGTACTGAATACCTAACATATTATTTATTGCAAGTGTATTCTTTCCCAAAATGTGTTTAGCAGTAGTAAATTTAATCTTTTTACCAAAGATATTTTGAAATGTAGGTTGGTAATATTTACAAAAGGACAAATATTTCTATAAGTAGTCTAAGGAAGTCTACCACTAAGGTTTGATCTAAAGCACACTTTTAACTGTGGGGGCCTTAGCTTGGTCCGAACAAAGATGATAATGATGATAAGTGGGATTATTATTATTACTATTATTATTTAATCATCATCATCATCATCTTAATTTTAGAATGGAAATTTAGTTTTATAGTGTTATAATAAAATAGATAATAAGTTGAGAAAATTAGACATGTTTATACTTTCTTTCAATTTTTTATTTGTATCCTCTATAAATGAATGGGATTACCTTTGCTTAAGTGATATTTATTTAAATAATTTATTTGAAAAAAGAAATATTTTATTGGTTCTTGGATGGTACATATTTTGTACTGTCTTTGAGCTTGTTCCAACAGTATTTAAAAATAAAGAAATTTTATCTTATGGAACTAATTTTGTAAAAAAACCCTTTTTAACAAAGTTATTTTAATGCCCATACAATGTTATGAATTTTGTTGGAAGTGGACTCAGGTGTATTTTACTGTACATTTAGATTCAACATTTGAATAAAAATTAAATAAAGGACATGAAACTGACAATATATATTATAGTCGAGTTTAAAAAAATTTAAAAAAAGTACAAGATCAAAGTACATAAAAATTCACGTAAAAGTTAAAACCTACACACTAGTACATCAAATTAAAACTAAGAGTGATGTAAAAACATATTCTACTTCTAAATTATAGTAGTTAGTCATTCGTTGAATAAAAAATGGGACAATTATTATTGTAGCATTGGGAGACTTTCAGAAATGATATAACACCCTTTTTTTTCTGTGAAACTAGTTTACCCCCTTTTTCTTGCTATACAGCAGGGGTCCTCAAATTACGGCCAAATCCTGCCCACGGGATGTGTTTATCCGGCTCGCGAATGCTTAGAAAATAATAATTTAAAAAAATGATGAATACCGAAATGATGGTTCTCCTGAATGCAATATATAAAATTCGTGCTAGCCGTGCTCCATAAAGTGTCTTTTGAGCAGAGGGTACGATCCGAGGTACGTTTCCGATTTGAGGAGGGAGGAGGTAATTATGTTGGCTGCACAGCTTACATTTTAGTCATGTTTAACTATGGTTATAAGATATGCATGTATCGAAATAAGATCGAGAGCGAAATAATACATTTAAATATATATATAATTTTGTTATATATATATGTATATATATAATGTATGTATTGTATGTATTGTGTTCAATCCAGCCCACCTAGAACTTTGAATATTCTAATGTGGACCTCTGCTTAGTAAGTTTGGGGACCACTGCTATACAGAGTCTCATTCTAGGTCATACCCCCCACTCACCCTTTCCCCACATCCCCTAATTGCCTTAACATAGTTCAGATTTTGTTTATTTTAAAAGTTTATATCCATTTGCCTCCTATCAACTAATCAATGTAATGTGTAAAAAATAAAATGATCGCCTGTCAAAAATAAACCTATAAAGTGAATTCTAAAATGAAATTGTGCGGGTTCGATGAATATAATAATGGACAAAAATACTCCCTTTCCCTTCTCAGTGTGATATCATTTCTGAACAGCTCCTTGACAAACTATTGTTGGGTCATCATCACATTATACTGTTGTATACAGCTGTGTGTTGCAGAACTTGTACCTGGGAATTGTTCTCGTCACTCAGTACTCAATAGATCATTCATTGGTTGGGCATCAAGGAATATACAGCCCTATGTGGGGTATGTATGATTGGTTGAACAATGACCAAGGGAAGAGTACATATTACAGATAGAGCTATGAGTTCTGCATACCTTGGAAACACGTAACAACCTTGGTTAAATATTCGGTTCCAAAGAGCTACTATCATGTATGCACCCTTTGAACAAAGTAGTGAATATGTTTGTTCATATTTTAGTTTCTACACATGTCGAATTAACAGCAGAGAGCAGGTTTCTCTGTCTCCGCATGTATGGCATCTGCTTTCTCTTCGTAAGCATTGTTTTCATCACTTGTGAGGTTGAACCTGGATCGAGATATTTCACTAGATAGGTTGGATGGACTCAAACTACTGCTAGAGTCATAAACTCGCAAACTTGAACACAGTGTTTCATGACTCAGACGAATAAGCCCCAATGCCACATTCAGAAACACTTCTTCAATACCTGGACAGAAAAATAAATTCTATTTGGCTAAACTCGGATAATTATTGTCCAAAAAAATTAGTTTGACAGAGAAGGTAAAAGTAGTTCATAGTTTATTTCATAGCCAACAAAATTAAATTAGGTTATAAAAGAAAATTGTATGAACTTCAACTTTACATTTAATTATATATAATTAATTTAACTAACTAAAAAGATGATAACTACTCTAGTAACACATTTTTAATACTACTTAATGTGGTCATACAAGGTCATACAAGGTCAAGTCTGATATCATGAAGCCATTAAATCTGACTCATATGAATTAAACACTAACGAAACTCAATAGTATGTAGTGAGAGCTAATCAGAGTCCGGTATTTTACTCGACAAGTGATCAGACTCAATGAGTTGGATAAGTTGGAAGGTCAAACTCGCTATCGACTCAAACTCAACCATGTGTGTGGAATATCAAGTCACCTTACAGAACCGATTGTTGTGATCAGGGTTGCCAACTTTCTAGTGATGTACACGGACCTGAAATGGATTGTATTTTGCCCCAAAGGATTTGCATACAAAATTGGGCGCTTAATAAACAAATGGTGATACTAGCTTTTAGGTCCGCATTGATCAATTTAACTATTTTTATAGTATACTAGTAATTAATGCATCATATTTGTTGATTTATAGCCCCAGCCCCAGGATATTACTTTTAGGAAATATACCAATATTGGATAATACAGTTGTTGAAATTATAGTGCCAGTTTTATCCTAATCATACAGTTGGCACTGTATTGGTTGTAATGCATGTGACTAGTCATTTACGATGGACGCTTTATTTACAAATTGTGACATAATCAGGTGTTATTTCTCTCCTGCAATGTTACACACAAAGGCAATTGATTTTAAATCATGAATAAATATTGTTTGGTTATTTCATTAAAGAATATAGATCACCTTTGTGCCTACCAATCAATACCCATGGAGAGATAGCAATTCATCATAATAATCATAATTATCAACTGTTTGCAACCTGTAGCCAGGTCAGTTTAGTAAAATGCCTCCATCTTCCTCAGATAGCCTTCTGCCATTCTTCCTACTTTAATCCCTTAAATTCTTATCCTCTCATTAGCACACTTTCTGTTATGAGATAGAAAATAAAAAATTTAAATTACATATTTAAAAGATCTACCAGTCGCTTAATTTATACTTTATTTTAATATATTCTTAGGATGTTAACACCAGAAATACTATCAAAACAATTAAAATAAAGTAATAACAGAAATTCAATGTTTGTTATCACTCGCATATCAACTACAGCGTTTGGTGTTTGAATGTGCCACTAACGTTGGGTCTGCTATAGACCAGATAATCATGTTAATAGTTAAATGTTATCAAAGTATTTACAAAAACATCCCCTTAGCCTGTAGTGAATTTACTGTATAGTCAGTGGTGGCTGATTCTGTGAATGTGAATGACCTTCACATAAAATAATGTTCACCATAAGATAATATATAGTTTAATTACCTTTTGTATAGTAGTGATAAATAAAATGAAAGAATATTAGGAAAATGGTAGAGCACAAATAAAAGTAACAACACTGACATATATTTACACACACTTCAATATTTCGATGCTATTGTAGCATCTTCCTCAGGAAGTAGTAGTAATTAGACTATTAATTGTATAGTAGGCAATAAGTTTTTTACAGTTCAGTTAAAATGTTGCCAGAGTGAATTTTGTTTGTTAATTATTATTAAGTTGGTAAAATATTTTTTATTTATTTATTTGAGGTACTTAATGTGCACTTTCTAACCGAATGATTATATCAGCACACAAGAATTTCTAAGAGCGAAAGGGCTTAATAATTTTGCCGGGAAAAGTATTTTCACATACCTTCCAGGGTTCTTTTACATGCCAATTTTGACATGGAACTGAAGAATTTACTTCCACTCTGAAGGAAGGTGTGCTAAGATTTTTATCGCTCAAGAAAAATCTGTTGATCCCGGCTGGGTTTTGTACCCATAGTTATATATAAGACAGAAACATAGATATTGGATGTAAGAGGTGCTTTGTACCCATAGTTATATATAAGACAGAAACATAGATATTGGATGTAAGAGGTGCTTTGTACCCATAGTTATATATAAGACAGAAACATAGATATTGGATGTAAGAGGTGCTTTGTACCCATAGTTATATATAAGACAGAAACATAGATATTGGATGTAAGAGGTGCTTTGTACCCATAGTTATATATAAGACAGAAACATAGATATTGGATGTAAGAGGTGCTTTGTACCCATAGTTATATATAAGACAGAAACATAGATATTGGATGTAAGAGGTGCTTTGTACCCATAGTTATATATAAGACAGAAACATAGATATTGGATGTAAGAGGTGCTTTGTACCCATAGTTATATATAAGACAGAAACATAGATATTGGATGTAAGAGGTGCTTTGTACCCATAGTTATATATAAGACAGAAACATAGATATTGGATGTAAGAGGTGCTTTGTACCCATAGTTATATATAAGACAGAAACATAGATATTGGATGTAAGAGGTGCTTTGTACCCATAGTTATATATAAGACAGAAACATAGATATTGGATGTAAGAGGTGCTTTGTACCCATAGTTATATATAAGACAGAAACATAGATATTGGATGTAAGAGGTGCTTTGTACCCATAGTTATATATAAGACAGAAACATAGATATTGGATGTAAGAGAGGGACCATGAAAGTGGAGGCCACGGGAATTAAGATTTTGAATAGTGTGTTAGCTGTCACGAGGATAAACAAGATTAGGAATGAAGTTATTCTGGCAGAGTGGGGTTACAAGGCACACATAAGATAGTAAAGGAAGCTATGCTGAGATAGTATGGTCATGTATCAGATCCGTAGTGAGGGGGCCGAGCTGGAGGGTGGCACCATGGAGACATAGATATTTTTTTATAACAAATGTGAAATAAATTTAAATGCGTGATTAAAAAAATATAAAACTTAATTTTAGTTATAATTTAAGGATAAAATGGCGACCAACTGAAACCCCGATAATTAAAGGAGAGTTCTAATCATCCGAATGCCAAATATTCCATCAATTTTGTTTGGGTGACAGTACATTAAGAGGAAAAGACTGAAAAGTAAGAAAGTAAGGACACTGTTTTGAATGGAAAACAATAGTTCAGTATGGACTTCCATGCTTTTTTGGACAAAGTCTTTGAACAAATGGAATGTTTTAAATGTTTGAGTGAAGTATTCAATGAATTTAATTTAGTAAAAGGCAAATCTTTGCTATCTATGACTGTAGAAGAGTTAAAGGCTAGTGCAAAATACTTTTAAATATGATAAGGATCTGGATTCTAGTGAAAGAAATAAGAAAAAAGCTAGTTTTAAGTTTCAGGCCCCTTCTTTATTTAGAAAAAGATAGAATATTTCAAAAGCAAACACTCCCAATCTATTAAATTTAACCGACCAAATGTCTCTAGCCACATCTTATCCAAACTTATGCAATTATGCTTTCAGATTGTTCTCAACATTGTCAATTACTAATGAATCTGTTGAACGAGGTGTTAGTAAGCTTAGAATAATAAAAAATTACTTAAGATCAATAATACGTCAAGAGAAGTTAAAACACCTGGCAATTTTGTCAATTGAAAAAGATATTGCAAAAATTATTAATTATGATGAAATAATAAAGAATTTTGCCATTGCTAAAGCTAGAAAGGGGAATTTGAAAATATAAAATCATTATGTCAAGCATATTTTTTATTATAAATAAAAATTATTCTCCATTCAAACTATTTACAATGGGTTTTTTTTCCTTATACAACCCCTAATGAAACTCATATAATCACCACAAGCTATTGTAAAGGATTATCTATTTAAGTTATTTTTTAATAAATAATATTAAATTATGAGTAATATTTTATGCAAACAAATTAACAGTTTGTTAGTATAAATTACAATTAACAAAATATACATGGTGCAAAAAGTGCAAGTTATTACCCGTTTCAGTGGCTACATGGTCTAAGGCACTACTCTCAGTCAGGTCTACTGAGAGTGAATTTTTTTCAAAAATGTTTTACACTCTCTCCCCACACAAATGAGGGTACACATCCTCTAAATATAACCTTATTAATTAATCCCTAAAACCATTAGCAGAATTAGTACATAAGTGTATAACTTGAACGGGTAGTAAGATGCGCTTCTAAATTCCAAGTAGTACCAATAAAATAGCCATATTTGTATTATACAGGTATCTGCACAAGATATATACTAATATCTGACACAGTCACCCACTCCGGCGGGAGGGCGGCAGGGAGAGAATACCAATACATCTAGCTATGGCCCTGATGTAATGATGATATTGGAGTACATGAAATAGTATGGGCATGTAATGAGGATGTTTAAAGGAAAGAATCCTAAGAAGAACAATGGAGCTGAAATATTTAGGGAAATTATTGCAAAGGAGACCAAGCAAGCTACCACTGTGAAAAATTCACCAGAGAAGAAGAGAACCATTCTGCAGGTGACTACACAAAGAGAAGCCAAATGAAAGGGTCACATTATGAGAAGAAATGGTTTATTGAGTGGTCATAGAATTTATTTAATTAGGATCTAAAAAAAAGGAAGCTGTTGATAGGACATGTCAGAGAACTAAACTTGGACAAGGAAACAGACCTATCGAAAGACAGAACACATAATAATAATTATTATCAATATTGGCATTGAAGATATGTCAAACCCGCTTCAGTGGTCGCATGGTTTAAGGCTTACTTATTGCAAGAGACTATATTGTTAATAAAAGGGAGATCAAGTTTTAATCTCGTTCAGGTAAACTTAGGGCGGTTTTACCTAAATGGTTCCACACTCTCCCTCCATGCAAATGCAAGTACAGTGCCCATAAATTTAACCTTTACCATCCCTAATATAATAATGTAAAATATGTGGATAAACCAAATGAGTAGGAAGATGCTGTGAAAAAAAAAAGTTAATGTATAAAATACATTTTAAGACCAGGCTTAAGACTTGATATTCAAAAATTATAGAAGTATGAATATTAAAAGGATCCTTAAAATTCCAATTGGAATAAAGTACAGAAAAAAAAGACTTGTAACATTTAAGACTCGATCCCTCCCCTATTCACCTTGAGGTGAAGTTCTGGGTGTGCCACCACACTACATAACCGAAATTCTCTTATTAAACAACTGATAACAAGTCGCTCAGAACAGGGAAAACTTTCTTTTCACCGCCGAAATGATGACGTTTAACAAGCTTATGACTTCTAGGGTTCTATTCCAACGTGTGTGTGTGCAGAGCCAAGTCAGACTCACCATAAAACCTGGCTCATTGTTTCTTAGAGATCGGACTCAAACATATATGACCAAATTTGGTAATAAGAACAAGTAAAATATAAGTATGTGACAATGTGCTAAGTATTTGTTGTCAAACGGTTAAATTTGGGATGAAATTAAATTTTTCCAACTCCTTACCTTGATCATGAAGAGCTGATGACTCAAAATAGGTTGCACCAATAGAACAGGCATACTGTAATGCTTCGTCCTTTGATACTTTACGTTCCACTTCAAGGTCACACTTATTGCCAACCAAACAAAGGACCATTGGTTCTTGTACGTTACGCTTTAACTCTGTGACCAAGTACACAACAATAATGTCAACATACACATTTATGACAGCCAATGAGATCAATACACACATTTACGATAGCCAATGACATCAATACACACATTAATGACAGCCAATGAGATCAATACACACATTTATGACAGCCATTGAGATCAATACACACATTTATGACAGCCATTGAGATCAATACACACATTTATGATAGCCAATGAGATCAATACAGACATTTTATGATAGCCAATGAGATCAATACACACATTTATGACAGCCAATTACATCAACCCACACATTTAGGACTGTCAATGTCATCAACACACACGGTGGGTGAGTGTTTTTCTCAATCATTTGGCTAGTATATTCTAACAATATGTGCTATTGATAAGCATTCCATTTGGGATGACATAACATGGTGCCTACTCAACTTGACCAATGAAATTCCCGACTTTTTCCCTGATTTCCCCTGATCATTTCCTAAAATTCCCGACTAAAAAGTNTTTGGGATGACATAAAAAACTAATTTTTGCTTTAAATTAGAAAAGAAAAATATGAATAATATGATAAAATAACTTAGACATTTATGTTTCTTTTATGGTAATGAATGTCTCATTTGAGCATATTATTGATGGAGACTGATGATGTCCATGCTGTTTGGCACAGCAGAATTAACTAAAATTCATATAAGGATTCAAAAGAAACAACGGCCCTACATTTCAAATGAAAACAACTTAATATGATAGCATAATTATTAATTACATTTTAGCATCTCGTCTGACTACACATTCAGGTTATACTTTTATGTACTAATTACGATAATTTTTTAGGGATAAGAAAGGGTGTATTTAGAGGAAGTGTACCCGAATTTGTGTGGAGGGAAGGTGAAAAGCCATTTTTTTTAAACCACCCTCAGTACACCCGACCAAGATTCAAAGCTCGATCTCCCTGTTATAGGCAATTTAGTCTAATGGGAGAGTAGAGCCTTAGACCATGCAGCCAATTAAGCGGGTTTAATATTAATTAATGGCACTAAAACATAGTAAGACATGTAATTTTTTAGTATAAATAGGCATTCATACAAAACATGTAGGGAAAATTAGCTATGTTTAGCTTCAATATACCATTTTTGTTAAATGAAACACATATGATGATTTTTTGGGCTTGTTATAGACAGGACCTTTAGTCAAATTATTAAATAATATGTATTTACCTTTCACCCATGACTTGACAGAAGTCAATGAGTCATATTGAGTAATGTCAAATACCAAAAGTGCCGCATTAGCGTTACGGTAGTACATAGGGGCCATAGAACGAAAACGCTCTTGACCAGCAGTGTCCCAAACCTGACAACACAAAGAATAAAGTTTTATATGAATTATATGAATTTATATGAATTTTATGTTTTGTATTAATTTGATCAAAACATATAATGACCACATAGAGAGAATGTTTGTCCACCGGGTTAATAACAGCATTGCTGATAGTTGGAACAATAGTGAGACATAATATAAGAATGAAAATTTAAGAGGATAAATAGTTAGGCACTAAACTGGAAAGAGAACAAACTATTGCGTGGGGGGGAGAAAGGGGGGTAAGGTGCGAAGATCACTTTTTAAATGTGAATCCAAGTCAATGCAAAGCAAAGTCAGGATTGAAGTTGAAGCTAAGGTTGTTGTTTGTTTTTTTTGCTGTCATATAACAATAACAATTATTAAATGATACAATTAAGTGCATATAGGTTAGGTATGTCAAACTCATGGGCAACATATGAACCAGGCCTATTCATGATTTTGTGCAACCCGCAGAGCTTGTAATGAACCATGATGCAACACAATCCTATTATTCTTTTTAAAAACGTCAGGGATATACAACACTTGGGAATATACTTTAGATTTTGGCATAATTTGAAAAATTATTGCACATGAGGTTGGTGTACCAAATCTGTACTTTTTCATTGATATGGATCACTCCCCCCAAAATGATTGAATTTGTGCACTAATATGTGCAATGTTTGGTAGCCCATTTGTATGTTAAAAGGTTTTCTCACATGAAATTGAACCCAACACTCGACAGCTCTTGTCTCTTATGGACATATGTTTGTCAATTTATAAGTGACTCTGGTATAAGGTTTAAAGCCCAACATTAGCACATACCATTGTTGTAAATAAAAGGTTTCAAATTGTTGGTAAAAAAATATAGAGTTAGTCTTGTTTTATATTAGAGGGACCTAACTTACTCTTTACCTTTTGTAAAATGTGGCCCTTTTGATCAAACGAGTTTGACAAGCCTGATCTAGGTAAAGAGAAAAATTAAGAGAGAAAAAAAATGCTCAGCTAATAGAAATTTATATGAATATTATTTACTAGTATAGATGTGAATAAAGTTTAGACTTATCAGTACTTAAATCATAAGAATGTAACATTTTTATAGGAAGGGCCACGTAAAATATTACATTCAATTATTCCACTTACATATGCAGACAGTCATTTTATAACTATTATAAGCCCAAAAAGAGTCCATCAACAAGAAATAACTTCATTATCACCTAATTGCTGAATTTGTGTTAGGAATGAAGAAAGTTGAATTTAGAGAAATTGTACACACATTTGTGTGTGGGGGACGAAGGGAGGGGGGAGTAGAGTGAGAGAGAAAAAGAGAGAAAGAAAAGACAGAGAGAGAAAGAGATAAAGAAAGAGAGTTGAAAGACATTAGGAAAAACCATCCTCAATACATCTAACCAGGATTTGAATCCCAATCTCCTCGACATCAGCAGTCCACATTAGACATGTNTTAGGAAAAACCATCCTCAATACATCTAACCAGGATTTGAATCCCAATCTCCTCGACATCAGCAGTCCACATTAGACATGTGAAAGTGACCCCTTAGACAATGCTGCCACCGAAGCGGGTAATAAATCATATTAACACCATAGTTTCTATTAGACCTATTGACTAGGTCCTAACCATTTTAAGAGGGTTTTTATCTGTCATCATACTGGATTTTGTATTTAAAAATGGTTATTTTTAATACCAGAATGTCTACAAAATTGTATTAAAAAATTCCCTGACTTTCCTGACAACATTTAAAAAAATTCCCAACTTAAGCTTTTCACAATTTTTCTGGTTGAATGGATTTTTTTCTGTTAATTACAATGATTGAACAGTGTTCTTACCAAGGTATTTCAAATAAGCTGATTTTAATGAATGCATTTATCTTTGTTATACAAATCATCAAATATTGCAAAGTATTCCACTGCTCCCATATGGCTTCTTAATAATGCCAACTGTGGTGCCAGAAATTGAACTATTTGAGTACCCAAGCCCATATATAAATAAATATGTTCTAGATTATTTCAGGGAAATGGACCTATATCAAATCTGGAACTTCTAGAATTACAGTCCAATTTTCATAGGAAGAACCAAATTCAACAGCTAGAAAAGTTACTAGATCTACTTTCACATATTTATACATCAATTCATGAGATCTGCCTGCACCTGTCACTTTTGAAAAATATCATCAATAACTGTAAAATTACACTTATTAATATTGTAACATTTTTCAATGCTGACCGCAAAAAGATATGTTTGTATTTTCTAAAAGTTTCTTCCTATGAAAAGTGAAGTGTTTGAACTATCTAGCTTAGGGACAGTTTCATTAGTAAGACCTAGTATGCTTAAGTGTGGCCCTATACTAATTATAAGATACCTACTTAAATTCAAATAGAATGGGACAGTTTCGCTGGCCCATTCCAGTATGGTCTAGGTAAGTTTCGTCCTGTATTTAGTATAGCACCACACTTGAGGCGTACTAGTGCTGTATTCACACATAAAGCTACGCTATACTATACTTTGCTGTGTGACATTTTTTCTCTTGTGTTTCACACAATGAGCTGTACTAAGCTATACTTTGAAAAGTTTAGTAGAGTATTTTGTAACCTTAGAGACAACATGGCCTTTTATAATTTAAAGTGTAGTCTATTAGTGATAATCTAAAGTGTTTAGATTATTCTGGAGGTCATAGTTTCATGTGTGAATCCAGCTTAAGTCCAACTACTATGAAACTGGCCAAGAGCCTTCCAACAATACTTGTTTGCAAGTTAAATAAATCTTACTCACTATGCAGATCATCAGTCCTTGCATTCGCATGCATACATTCTTCAAAATAGCTCATATTTCACAGCCACACTGATTAGGTGTAATTATATGGGATGAGGTGGGTAACTGTCTGTGGTGCGCATGCGCAGCACAAAACATAGCGCAAGTGAGATGTAAAAATTGCCTGGTCTGCAATTTTGCTCAAATAGCGTGGCACAGCATAGCATAATGTGTGAACTGGTTTGTTTAAATACTTTGTTAGCAATTTTAAAATAGAGTATAGTGTGGCAAAGCATAGTATAGCGTAGCTTCATGTGTGAATCCAGCTTAAGTTCGGCTATGAAACTAGCCAATAGCCTTCCAACAATACTTGTTTGCAAATTAAATAAATCTTACTCATTATGCAGGTCATCAGTCCTTGCATGCTTTTTTTTTATTTCAATTACAAAGATAAGTTACCTGAAGTTTTACTCGTGAGTCTTCAATATTAATCTTGCAATGTGAAAAATGATGCCCCTATTGTTGGGCTGATGTGGTGGCTAAACATTTTGCCAATGTAGCGTACAACCATGCTCGTTTTTCCAACACCTAGAAAATAATTTGTTGTTTGAAAGTAACATAAAAAATGCCACATTTGTAAATATTTTTCCCTTACGGTAAAGTTATAGTGATACAACAAAGTGAACACTGTTAAAAACAATGTTAAGCCCCCGACACAGACTCCATATCCGTAGGTACGTAGTCCGTACTCTGTGTTCCTGGTCCATAAGAATTTCTCCAATTTCTCAAAGATGGGAGAGTTGGATGAAATTCCAGCTTGCAAAGTAATTGCCAATGTGGACATTATTAAGTCGAAATTAGTATTTTAATTCTAATATGTTAATGGTTGAAAACAATTTAATGTGAGTGTATAATCCAAATGGGTAGTGAGTGAGTCGTAGTACTAAAAAAATATGTGATTTTAGACATCAACTCTGAAATTAAAACACAATTAGATAGTTACATTGAGAAAAAAATTGTTTTTCATAAAAAGTTCCGATGTACCATTCTGCTAAACTTCCACATTTATTTTGAATAACCATTAATTTGAAACATATTTTAAGAACTAATAATTAACTCAAATAACTTATCTTGTAGCTTAGGCTTACTATGAACAGACTGATCAGCACACGACATGTAAACTAACTTAACTATAAAACAGACACAACAGCCAGCCCCAGGCCATTAATTTATCACTGTGAAAGGGGAAACCCACATTTCACCAATGATAAATTGTTCAGCCATGCCAGGAATCAAAGCCGGGTCCCTTAACTCAGTAGACAAACACACTACCGACTGAGCTAAGGTTTTAGACTTTATATTGTCAATGCTTTAATAAAATAAAATTATAGAGCCTAGAAATAATTACAAGCAGATAGGCTAGACGAGTGAAAAGTTTATAATGAAAAATTTATATCCAGAAAAGAAGAGAAAATTATTATTCTATGTAAATAAAGTAAATAATAAATAAAATAAAGTAGCCATACATAGTTTTTTTAATATTTATTTTGTGAATGTCTGGGTATATTGTGTTAAAACTATGAAGCATGCATTCTTAAAAAATCAGTGAGCACAAATTTATACTGTAGGCCTGGCATAATATACTGAAAGAAATAATGATAGATAAAAAGTTCCGATGTACCATTCCACTTAACTTTCACATTTATTTTGAATAACCATTAATTTGAAACATATTTTAAAAACCAATAATGAACTCTGGTAACTTATCTTGTAGCTTAGGCTTACTATGAACAGACTGATCAGCACATGACATGTAAACTAACTTAACTATAAAACAGACACAACAGCCAGCCCCAGGCCATTAATTTATCACTGTGAAAGAGGGAAACCCACATTTCACCAATTAGAAATTGTTCAGCCATGCCAGGAGTCAAAGCCGGGTCCCTTAACTCAGTAGACAGACACACTACCGACTGAGCTAAGATGTCAGACTTTATATTGTCAATGCTTTAATAAAATATAATAATAGAGCCTAGAAATAATTACAAGCAGGTAGGATAGACGAGTGAAAAGTTTATTATGAAAAATTTCTATCCAGAAAAGAAGAGGAAATCATTATTCTATATAAATAAAGTAGCCATACATAGTTTTTTTAATATTTATTTTGTGAATGTCTGGGTGTATTGTGTTAAAACTATGAAGCATGCATTCTTGAAAAATCAGTGAGCACAAATTTATACTTAGACCTGGCATAATATACTGAAAGAAATAAAACACTTAATTTTATCCAAATATGTTAAAGAATTAACCCCTAGACACGTAAATTGAACCCAGGACACCTTAATTAGATAAAAATAAAAGCTTTTATTAGGCTGAGAAACAGTACCCTTTTGGCAATTTTTAACGAATTTTAAGGTTATGTTTGTGAATGTAAAATAAGTTGAATTAGTTTATTTAAATATTAGCATTTTAAACTTAATAGCCTTACATACTCCCTTCGCTTCAACAACATCGATACACCGAGTTAAACATGCTCCTTTATTCTTAAAATTCTTAATGTTTCTTTTTTTCCACACATTCGTCTACAACATTTAGTCAAATCTTATACAGCCCAACACTTCCTTTGTGACCCACACACTCTACTTTCATATATTTGATTCATCAATCGATCCACAGTCATCCTTTCAACATAAGTTTGTGAGGGTCCTAAGTGAAATCAATATCTGTAATAATTTACTTCATGAAATTTCATTGAAGTAGTAGACCGTGGTTAAATTTAAAGGTTTATACATAGAAGGCTTGGAGTTTAATTATACAAATTTGCCTAGGTAGTAGTCTTTTTTTAACCTATAGGCTAGATAGTTTTATGTGCATGAATATTTATGTAAGTTATAAAATTGTTAGGCTTTTCAGAAAAGGTTGCATACATAACATGGCCGAGGTGAAATCCCATAACATAGGGGCCTAGGTGAGTAGGGTACCTGATGTATTTAATTTTACTATACTATACAATTTTCAAAGATCTTACTCTAATATTGTTTTAATTCATTCATAGTATTATTGTGTGTTTTAAAGATTTAGGCTAAAGAAAACTTATGTATGTGGCAAAGAAAAAAATCTATTATTTAAATCCTTGTAAATTTAATGTAGAATGTGATCTGTGATGTCCTCCGTCAAACATAAACTCCAATATTCAAGAATTGATGAAAACAAAACAGTGTCAGCCATCACACTAATTTTGTATTAATTTTTCGTACTATGATGCTGCCTGACTTATGTATATAGGCCTAATAAAGAAGTGAAAAGAAAACAATACCTTTTTAGAGATTTTTGTATAACCATCCCAATAAATAGTGGGGAAAGGTGAGGGGAGGGGGAGGCGGAAATTTGATTATCTACTAAGGGGTGCGTTAGCTGAGAAAGTTTGGAAACCAATGCTGTAAAATTTAAACTTTTGCATCTCATGATAACCTGTGAAAAGCAGTTGCACAAATATTTTCTATGTTATTAATAGTCTCAGTAGGCTATAGTAAACAAATAACTGACTTTTTTTTTTGTCTAATAAGCTATTAATTATTAGTGCTAAGCAAAAATAATTATTTATTTTCACCTCTTTTTAAAGAAAGTGTAAACGTTTTTGACTCAATGTTTGGGTCCATAGCATCTTAACGGTCCGATTTTCTGTGTTTTCTTTAAAAAAAAAATTATGGAAAATAACTACATCTGCATCACATCCTCCTAAACACAAAAATCTGTAGAACCAATTTTTTTAAAACATGAAAGTTTTATAATATCCATAACAACTAAATTCTATAAAGAAAAGTAAAACCTTGTAAAACAAGATATTGATGAAGACAAACCAAGATGAGAAAGTGAATTAAAACCTCTGAAAAAATGTATTGATAATGACATGGAAATAAAACCACTATTTATATTTTTTATCATGACTTAATACCAACCAAGCTCAACCTAACCTTTCATTATGACAATATATCCACCGAGCTTTACCTAACCTCTCATGTGTTAGTAAATTAAACTCTAAATTATATAAAATAAAATATTTGATCTAAATAATAAATAAACGTTGTTGGTAAACATGATTCAGTTACTAAGTCATAACTATAAGAATCGTGAGAAAATGTCATAGTGCGCAGGATGACAGAAACATGAGAGTAAAGTGTGCAGGATTACAGAAACATAGGTGGAAAGTAACACTTCAGAGTCATTATCAAAATTTTACGTTATGTAGTATTTATCATAAATGCAAAAAGGTTAAACTTTTTGTGTCACACAGTTCTATTCTATTTCCATGTCATTTTCAATAATTTTTTTCAGAGGTTTTAATTCACTTTCTCATCTTGGTTTATCTTCATCAATATCTTGTTTTATAAGGTTTTACTTTTATTTATAGAATTTAGTTGTTATGGATTTTATAATCCTTTCATTTTTTTTTTAAATTGGTTCTACAGACCTTTGTGTTTGGGAGGATGTGGTGCTATGTAGATATTTTCCATATTTTTAAAAGAAAACTCAGAAAATCGGAATAAAATAACCACACTACGCACCATATCAGTGTAAAGCAGCCAAATGTGGAACCGTTAATGCATCCAAGACTCCAATGTTTTACTCCATTGTCATTTAATATTTTATCAAACACTGTGTTAAGTGCGGAATAAAGGGCCAATTGTATCCGCCCCGTAAGTATGTCCACTGAAAGGTGTGCAACACAACACTATACTTGAAAGAGAATTCAGAAGCAATGAAAAATGCTTCCAAGAGCCATTGGATGGACTGTTCAAACACAACCTTAATCTTAGTAGGTGTGTTTTATACTCATCTAATGGATTACCTTGTGCTCCCAAAACAACTATTTTTCCTTCAATAGTTCTCATTATGGACGTTTAAGGCAATTTCAAGAATTATTATAGCACTTTTTCGAATCAAAAGATAACTTAATCAAAGTTAATATACATCACAAAACCTTTACTACTAATAATAATAATAATAAAAATAACAACACTAAGGTACGTAACAAACAACACAATCCAAATAAACACGCGTGACAGCAATATACACAAATTATCAGGTAAAAAAAAGTGACAATTTTGTAACTATGCAAAAACTTTCTCAACAACCAAGGTCTGACTCCGGCTCCTCTTTAGTTCTAGTGCGCAGACATTAAAGCTAGAGAACGCTAGTATCAATAAATATTAGCCCGCAATTCATATAACGAAAAAGACATTTGAACCCTAAGTTTCATTTTAAGGTTTTATGTATTATTATTATAACCTATAAAATAATTAAGATTCTAAAAATAACTTTATAAGTAAATTACATCCATACTATAATAATTGGTTGCTCACTATTGTAATATAATTTAATTTTAATGGTAAAGGGAATGTACGTTACTTTTATCAAAACTAGCTGATTCCTACAAGGAGGAGAGAAGGGATATTTCACACACATTGGGTCATTTGTAAATTTTTAACCTCTTGTAATAAATAAAAAATGTCTCATATACTGAGGGCAATAAAAGGCATGGTTAGTAAATTTAAATATGGCGGTTTATGATGGAAGTAAAGCCCGCGTTAGGGTGAATGGAGCTTTGAGCGAAAGGTTTAACATTAGAACAGGGCAGGGTCAGTCCTAGGCAAATCAAATCTCCTTCACTTTGACACCCTTAATAACCTTCACATCTTAAAAACATTTTGAAAGAAGAAAATTTAAATATATAATAAATATAGGTACATCTCACGAAATATAACATGTTTCAACACACAATAATTTTCTAAACCGTTTCTAAATGGTATTTTTGACACTAAAAATGACACCCATTGGAGGAACCTGGGGAAAATGCATTGAGACTCTACCAGCCTCACAGGGGAAAAAAATGTTAACGGTCAATATAGCACATAACGAACAATACGGCAGCATCCCAATGCCCAGTGTGCCCACAACTGAAGTTTGGGATATAGTAGCTATATTTTTATTTACCTGTGTAGAGAGTGGTGGGTGTGGGGAGTTTTGTAGTTGCTATATTTACCAAAAGATAGATATATTGCTAGTTTTGGCAGTTAGTGGTCTTATTTCGAAATATCAGTTTCAAATAAAAGTGGTGGTAAAGAGTGAAAGTGGAGGAAAGAGGAGTGAAAGTGTTTTAAATAAAAAACTTCAAATCAACATTTAAAAAAAATGTATATATATATATAAAATATTTTTATATAATTTTAAATCCTGCCAATGTATTTTATTTAAAATAACAATCTTTTTCCTAATTTAAAATTTAGTGTAAAACTTAAAATTTAAACTTTAATTGATGAATAAAATAAAATAAGATTTTAAATAATACTTTTCTATAGCTAGTTTGAAAAACCACAATTAAAGAAAAATTGAAAAACTACAACTGATTTTGACTAATGATTATTTTAATACAGTCAACTCTCGATTCTACGAC
>CABFWB010002688.1:80288-99461 GCA_902151455.1 Timema bartmani | reverse complement strand
TCGATATTTAAAATTTAAATCTGACCCTAAAATTTAAATTTGTGTGTCTGTATTGACAGTGGTGAATCTGACGCGTTGTAAACCATTTAAAAGAGGCTCTTTAAGCTCTTTGTAATCATCGTATGGTAGTAATTTATATTTTTAATAAATATCTGATTCGATATTTAAAATTTAAATTTTGATCCTAAATTTGTATTGTCTGAATTCACTGTGGGGAATCAGATGCTTTGTAAATCATTTAAGAAAGGTTATTTTAAAAAAATGTTTACAATATTAATCATATTGTTTATATTTTTGGTTTCTTCCAGACTAGTTCAAATAAAATAATAAAATACCTTGAGAGTTTGAATATACACTCTCAAACGAACTGTGCAAGTGCAGACTCAGCCATGATTTATTTGTTTTCCAACACACTTCACTTTGACATGTAAGGCCATGTAATTTGTTGTTTTACCTCTGTGTATTACATTGAATAAATAATTAAAATATTTCTTAAATTTGCATTTGTTTCACCTTTTGTTATAATTATTTCCTTATTTTCGGCCCACCCTCTTTTAGGCTGGTAGTGAGTGGCCTCTAGCTTTTAGGCGTAGGGTGAGTACGGTACAGTCCTAAAATATATCATTGATGGAAATAGAGGTTTATCCTTTTCGCATTGATCAATTAACGGCCGGGGACTGGATATTGTGTCTGTCCTAGCCTTAGGTTAGACTATAAGACATAGGAAGCTACGATAGGCGTAAACAAGCTGGTAGTGGAAAATATATGTCTTGAATAAAAAACTGACCCAAACCACAGGCTGGAAACAGTCATGGATGGAAAAAAAAGTTAATACATTATAAGACAAAGTCTGTATGATTGTGTCACACCATTTATATTCAATAATAGCATAAGTAAATATTATTAACTTTAAATTCAAAATAAACCCCTAAATAATGAATTCATTAATTAAATATAAAATATGCTTCCGCTACAAGGCAGAGAAATGTTTGGAATTTCAAAGGAAAAAAGGTGGAATAGCCACCCCCGGTATGGAATGTGGAAAAACCACACCTTGTACACCACACCTAGTACACCACACCACGTAGAAAAACCACACCTTGTACACCATGTGGATATTTAATCCTCAACCTCTCCATCACAAGTTACCAAGTCTAGTTCGAGCTTGACTTCATAAACTGCGTGATAACTGATGTGTGTGGTATTTAAGATTACGTACATTAGTGTTTTTTTTTAATGCTTAACACTGTTAGAATTGACATGATATATTTTAAATGGTGGTTGCAAATTAATTGTATCAGTACACGAATTAAAAACTATCTTAATTCTAGAAAATACAATGCATCCTATCCAGGAAGTTAATTCATTACTGTTAAAATGGAAAAACCCAATTTATTTCAAATATATTTTCAGCAAATCTGATAATTGAACGCCGACCCCTTTGCTCAGTAGACGTAAAATTGACAAAATTATGAAATTTTAAGTTCCTTGCTTCAGATAAATACCATAAGAGTTAATTCTAGTAGTTTATTAACTTCTGAATTTGTTGACATCTCAGATAAAATAAAATAGCGAGTCCCCTTTTTTAGTTTTATAAAATAAAATGCAAAAAGTATTGCAAGTATTTTTCATTATATTTCAAATTATGTTAAAATGATGGAGTCATTTCAAAAGTTTATTTTTTTCCATATGACAATACAAATACTACAAAAGGAAAAAATGAAAGGAGAATGAAATGAACACATATACTGTGAGCTACAGGAAATTAAATCTATTTGACAATACATTCTGCACACGGCAATAATACTTACGGAGAAGATGAATTCACTTTATGCGGAAATAATCAAGATGCCATCGTTTTATGAACACCAATGTGGTAAGAAAGGAACATTTATTACATATAGTTATGACTATTTGGTTGTTAAAAAATATTTCATCTCATTCACAAATATGTGAAAACTGAGTCATGTAGATTAAGGTATAGCTTTTTTTAATAAGTTCATTTCTATACTATAGATAGTTAACGTGCATTTTCTGAATAGATAGATATATCAGTACACGACTTATAAACTAACGTGAATCTAGAACAGACACAACATCTAGTCCCCCTGTACGAGCAATGATAATCTTTTTTGACCATATCTAGATTAGAAGCTGGGACCCTTAGCTCAGTAGGCAAATAAGCTACCGACTGAGCCAATGTCTCGGAAAATTGTATCATTTTTGTATCAATATTCGCGTATACTTTTAAAATAAATGTATGCGTGTAAAAATGTTTTAAGTACTTTAGAATTTATTGTGGAGGAAAAAAATCGTGATAATTCTTTAATACCCTGTCTGTCCGGAAATATAAATTAATAAAATATAATATGAATGAGAAAGATAGAATTCAGAGGAAATGTAATTACATTTGTTCAAGGGAATAGAGAGAGAGAGAGAGAGAGAGGCCACATAAGTGATCTTGGTTGGTATTTGAACACGGACGTCCTTCTTGCCTGCGTGTTCACCCGTGTGGGTTGTATTATTATAATTTACGATAGCAAAATAGATTTTACAAATATTATATAGTGTGAAAAATTATATTTGATTATTACTAAAAATAAGATTAATAAGGTCCACGTTCTACTAGAATATAGAATATTTTAACCAGATTTTTTTTTTTAATTTTTAGTAAATATCAAACACAAGTAAATTTGATATAGTATAGACATATAATAGGATTTTGGTGAGAAGAATCTATAGAAAATACAAACATACAGAGAGTAAATTATAATTAGTTTCACTGAATATTGCAATTAATTAGCGAATGATAACTGAAGAAGTAACTACCACGAGAAAACCTACCCATTGTTCACAAACTTTAAATAGTTAGTTTTAAAACAAAATAATTAATAATAGTACGGTGCATAGCACAAACTTTCTCTCTCCTTTGTCTAAAAATAGAGATATTTACTTATAACTCGTCAGATTTGTGTAATTAAATAATAGACATGTCTCAGAAACATAATGGAATAAATTCTACCAAAGAATAGATATAAATAATATACACTGTTAAAAAAACATTGAGAAAAGATTAAAATCTCTGTCCAATCAATAAGCATAACATTTTATTATTATTATCACCGCGTCAAAACGACCTCTTAAGGTTGTGCGCATGTGTACTAATTACGCTAAAGCAGTGGTTCTTAACTTTTTCAGTCATATCACCCCTATGACATAACCGAGAATCTCTCTTTACCCCTTCTTAAAAAAACTTGTTGTGAACTAACAATATTTATTGAGAAAAAAAAATTCAAAACAATAACAGTGTCTGTAAATTTTACAGGTAAAATATTAGTGAGAAGGTTGGTATTGTTGTTTATGTACAGTTATTTTTATCGTGCCGTGTTAGCAGACACCGTGTTAGTAGCCACCCTGTGGTGGCTAGGAAGAGAATGTTTACTATTTACATGTTTTCGTGTGGCTAGGAAGAGAATGTGTACTATTTACAACGTATGTAGATGGTGTGTAGCTCTGGCGTACCTCCCAGTTGAAAAGGTTAGGTTAGGTTAGGTTAGGTTAGGTTAGGTTAGCCACCTGCTAGCCTATATAGCGAAATTTGAATAAAAGAGAAGACATCAAAACATGTAAATAGTACACATTCTCTCCCTAGCCACCACAGGGTGGCTACTTGCACGTAATCATTTTTATATATATAATTGCTAGTTCTAGTCTAGAATCATCACTGATAGTTTAATATAGGTTTACATATAAAAAAAAACATTGTCTTGTGTTACCCCTATTGGATAGCCACTTTACCCAAAAGGGGGTAACTACCCCCAGGTTAAGAACCACTGCGCTAAAGGGTTAGGGATGAGGAAGGTTGAATGTATAAGAAGTGTAACCACATTGGCGTGGAGGAGTGTAAATGATTTAGTAAAATGTTTTCAGTTAACCAGACAGGGATTTGAATTCGGATCTACCCAACACAAATGCGATTTTACATTTTTTTAAATAAAAGATAAATAATATCAAAATATTTTAAGTCCTAAAATGAATTTAATAAGTAAAGGTCCGTCCATAACAAATATAATGTGTGCATTATGATTTGATAAAGAAATGAGAAAGTTTAAAGTTTGTAATTTGTCTTCTGAAAAGTCTTAATATCTACCTCAAAAATTAGATAATCTATCTATAGTAAAATACAAATCTAGTCTCAAAACTTATCAATACGCCGGGTCTTATTATGCGTTATAGAGTAAGTGTAGCAGAGCTTTCATTGATAAAGAGTGATACAAAATTATCGACCACACTTTTTCCGACTGGGATTGGAACCGTGACCACCCAGTCCCCAGAAATACAGGCCATAGGATCTTTACGTCATAACCAGCCTTTCCACCTTTGTCAAAACTTACTAAACAAATGTATATGAGAAGTTCGAATTGAGAATAACCTAACCTTTATATAATTACAAAGAGAGTTAATAATCCATAAATATCAATTCATATTCAATCGTTATAGAGTAAACATTTAATATATTTACAAATATTGCTCTAAGTAATATACAGAAAAAATTTTAAATGCAATAAATGATTTGCATAAACAATGTCAAAAACATGCGTCTATTTAAAAAAATATCATTTCGAATTATAAGTCAATCAATGCATTAATTATTTTGACGTTACCGTATTCAGTCGTAATAATAATTTACAATTTAGCTTACCAAGGCTTAAGTATCTTGGAACCACAATTACACACGACACAATATATCATTCCACACAATATAGCAACAGAAACTTTTGAAAAAGGCTTTCCATTGCCTTATCATTTATCAACATCTCCATGGCTAGAAAATACTTTCAGGGTGAATTAATCATGATGAAATAAGTATTGATCAATTAAGTACTACCATATCACAGTAGGTCACATAATTTAACACATCACTCACGTGTTAAACTGTTTCTCCGGCTACTGGGAGACCGAAATTCCAATCCTAGTCGGGCCTACCAAGGGTTAATTTTTTACTTTTCCTCGCGGAGAAGAAATAACATTAAAACAATATTTGATTTAATTCAAACATTAAATATTTATAATAGGGATTTTATTCAACAAAGGGTGCGTATCTACTCTTGAGCAAGTATAAAAATAAATGGTGCGGTACATCACACAGTCTTTCTTATTTTATCTTAAAAGAGAGACTTTTAATAAGAACTCTTAGGATTTGTGAAAATAAATAATATACATTGTTGCAGAAACATTCCACCCAGGGGCAAAAATGAAATAATAAACACTGTTAGAAAAAAATGAGAAAATAGAATCATCTCTTTCCACCAAAGATCATAACAATAAGTTTCACATTTCAAAGCCCTCCATTAAATATATATATATATATATATATGTGTGTGTATATTTGCTTATATCTAAGAAAATATTAATTTTATGAACATATATTTAAATAAAAGTGTATTTTTAATCGTTCTATAACTTTGCAATGATAAGTTATCTCCTATCTCAAATAGTTGTGGCGGTATTATCAAAGTTGAAAAGTTCAGCTTGTGTAAGGTATCCTCAAAGTAATTTTAATGTGGAAATGAGAGCATTTCGTTTGAAGGCTTGGATACAAAAATTAATCAAAATCGTTGAAGAAGATTTCTAGAAAATTAATTTCTCTTCTTACTCTTCAGTAAACTAGCCTTGATTTTAAAGTTAAATATCTAATTCAAAAATATTCTTGGGGGAACTTTATTAAAACCCTGGACACCAAGTTTTAGCCCAAATCGGTAAAATGGTTTCGGCTCTTGGCCGAGATAAACTCAGGCGCGCAGACATGCAGACAAGCAGACAAACAGACACGTAGACACACAGACATGCAGATACACAGACAGACATACAAGCAGACACACAGACACACGAAGACACACAGACGCGAAGACACACAGACACGCAGAAACACATACACGCAGACAGACACACACGCAGACAGACACACACGCAGACACACAGACAAGCATATGGATACATACACAGGCAAGCAGACACGCAGACACACATACACTCAGACAGATACACAGACAGACTCACAAACAGACACAGATACACAGACATACAAAAAGAGACACGCAGACACACATAAACTCAAACAGATACACAGGCAGACACACAAACAGACACAGACACAGACACACAGACATAAAAAAAAAGGCACACTGATACAGAAGGCAAAACGCGAAAAGCATTTTTTTGTTTTTGTTTCGGGGGTCCATGAAAATTCGACATTTATAAAAATCTCGAGTCCAATTTTTTTTTAAGATCACAATACTTCTCTTTCCGAGGGGTTAAGAAAAAGTAATAACGCAACTTTGTACTTGATACGCACCTTATTTATTTGCTCAATTTCTCTGTTCACTAAGCAATAACTGCAGTGACGTCACAATAAACATCATTTTCGCTTTCTTTGACAAATCAATGAGAAACATTTACTTCCAAAGGCAATGCTAGTTTATTCTAAATCCCTTATTGTAGTAATAAAATACTTAAATATTACTCCACTTGTATTTATAAACTAGCAATTAAATTATAGCAGGCCTATCTGTGGGTGATTATCAATCAAAAATATAACTTAGTTCGTTATAAAGTATTAGTTCAAAGATTTCGTTGCACCAATTGTAGAGTATTAGGTGGCAAAACATCTTTGGATTTAGGAGAAAACAGAAGTTGTTTTTGTAACTTGAGAAATGACTCACAATTTGTTTTGTTTGATGTTATTCCACCCAGGAACGTCTTCGGAAAGTAACACGAGAAATAACCAACTCTTAAACTAAATATTACGACACAATCGTGCATTATTTTCTTATATAGTTTGGAACTAATTTTTTTAAAAAAACCGCCTCGGTGGCGTAGTTGGCTAACACGCTAGCCGTGTTGAGCTAGACCACCGAGGACGGGAAGATCGAGGTTCGAATCTCGGTCGGGTGAACTGGGGTAGTTTTACCAAAGTGGTTTTCCACTCTCCCTCCACGCAAATGCGGGTTCACTTCCTCTAAATTCATCCTTCCCAAATCCTAATCCATTAATGTAATTAGTACTTAAGCGTATAGCCCAAATGGGTAGTAAGACGCGTTACTAAATAAAAAAAGAAATTCAAAAATTGTTCATCAGTGAACATTATTTGTAATTTCCTAAGAAAAACAATTAGTTGTACGTTGGGAAACACAAACCGAACTTATATTTTAAAACATTTACCGTTTTAAAAAAATAAATAATTTTCAAAAATCAATCAATTACCTGCTTCGGTGGCTGCATGGTTAAAGGCGTTACTCTCGTAGTAGATTAGACTGCAGATGACGTGGAGATATAGGTTTGAATCTCAGTCTGGTGTAATGAAGGTGGTTTTCCAAATATGGATTTCCACTTTACCTCCACGCAAATGTTGGTACACTTCCTCTAAATATATTATTTATAATTTCTAATACCATTAGCGTAATTAGTACATAGCGCATAAACTGAAAGGGTAGTAAGAAGCAGTGCTTAAATAATCATTAATAAATTAAACTTAACTTTAATCGTGGTTCCTACTTGAGATATGACCATAAATCATTTAATATCAAGCTAGAACAAAATCTATAGAATCGTTTTAACACTAGCCTAGGGTGCGGACAAATAAATATACATGGGAAAATACAGGATTGCAAAACCCCCTTTAAGTTAGTTTAAGGACAGATACAAATACAAATTTAAAGGAAATTTAAAGGCATTTAAGTCGAGCAATATATTATAAGACACACTCTGTATACCAGGGTAGGAATTGAGCCTCATTCTCACAGTGACTGACGAACAAGATCATACTAAGTTGAAGCCTTAGCCCACATATCCATCATTGAGGTTAGACTTTGTGACGAAAATGCTATTAACTTAAATCTTGGGGTTTCAGGCAGCTCTTCTAAACTCTCTCAAACAATCAAGAATAGAATAATATCTCACCTTCTGATCATAATGGAAAACTTAAATTTATTTGTATTCAAAGAAAAATAATAAGCCTACATTGAAAAAAAAAATAGAAAACCGTTCATTTATTAATCGAATATACAGTACGTCCCAAAAAAACTAGTTTATAACAGTAGCGTTGGACTCTGATCAGACATAACAGAGTTCTACTCTCCAGAAAAATTTGTTTTGTTTAGTAATCTTAATAGTTGTTTAAGCTTTCATAGGAAATGCAGAATTTATAAGGAATTTTTTCTCTTCATTTTAAATATTTCTGTTCAAATGGCAAAATGATCATCTCTATTATACTACTATAAAGCCACATGGCTGACTCACTCACTGACATTAATGTTTACCCACTTCCAAATGAGCTAGAAATTTGAAATTTGGCAAACTAATATCTTCTAGCCTCTAACCGACGGGAAAATTCCAAAAAGTTAAAAAAAAAAATTTTTAACCCTTGAAAAAAAATCAAAATGGCGGACCAACTTTAAAGTCGATGCGGACCTTTCTTTGGAGATCTCTTGTGGCTAAACGGTAAGACCTATCAAAAAACGGATTGCACCAGCATTCACGGATTTGGCGAGATCCACAAGTTTGATCCTACTACTTTTTGGCGTATCTCCATCGGTTATATCTTAGATAAAGCTAGATTTTTTTATTTTAAGTAAATTTTGCACATTTTCCACATATTTTAAAATTTCTGACACACTTATGGGACAGCTAGATTCATAAAATTTGTCAGGTATGTTGGCACATCCAATTTACATAAGCGTGCCGAATTTGATGATTCTAGCTGTCCTATAAGTATGGAGAAACTTGAATAATGTGTGAAAAATACAATACAATACAATACCGGTAACTTTAAGTTGTTACGTTCAAAACAACGCTGGAATGACATTAGTTTACATCCACTTGCAAAGAGAGTATATACATAAAAGCGAAAGCCCTGACTGACTGACTGACTCATTCACTCACTCACTCACTCACTCACTCACTCACTCACTCACTCATCACTAATTCTCACACTTCCCACGAAGCTAGAGGACTGAAATTTGGCACAGGTGTTCCTTATAAGCTAATTAGGAAAAGTAAAATGTTTCATTCCGATGTTTTATGACTAAGGGGGTGAAATTGGGGTAGCTACCCTAATCAACAATATTGCTTTATAAACTCTTTTTAAGCGTTTAGAGGGTAAATAATCCCATAAATTTGTCCTAATAATGCCTTCGAAAAAATATAGCAACTATTTTTTGCCCTGTAGATGCTTCTAATTGATGGAAAAAAATGAATACAGACAATCAATTAAAATATGTAATTACGTTTTAACATGCAACTCTAAGAGACGGTAGAGGTCTGTAGTTTATTATTTTTTCCGAATTTTGTGGTGTTTGTAGTGTATGTGTGAGTGAGAGGGCCCGGCCCGGGGCGGTGTGTGGTGGTGGGGAGTGGAGGAAGGGGGAGGAGACCTGTCCAGCCATGCTCAGCTGATAACGCCCCAGGCAGTAGGCAAGGGCGCCTGTCGAAAATAAAACTCCCCATGAGAAACGATACATGATCACCTCCTCGCGGTGTTTCTCGGGTAGCGCTAAGAACCATGCCATTAAGCTTTCGGACAGAAGTTCTTCATTTTCATCCAGAAATAAATAATAACACAATATCCCGTGTGAAGAACGGGTATTCAGCTAGTTAAAGATATTCAAGAACTGTAGAAAATTAAACTAAATGCTACTAATGAAACATGAATTTATTTTACCAAAAATATTAGTATCATAAAAATGGCAAAAACTCATAGTTCAAACATATTTCCCTTTCATTCCAAATTAATTCGGAATAAGTTATAATTATTTAAAATTCATAAGACCCATTTTTGCATCCTTAGTTTGGATGGTTAAGTTCACGTTAGTCAATAAGATTAAAAACTAAACTCAGTAAATCTCTTCAAAAAAAAAAGCATTCATGACTTTAAAAAAAACCTTTAATGTGTACAACCTTAACAAGTTATCTCTCTTCCTCCCACAATATCCTATCTCATGAAATAAATCATCTCCCGCGCCATCCAACGTGCAATATCTGCACAGCTTCAGACTAAATATTCCTAGAAAAACAATACAGGTTACCCCAAATAGAGACCAAGAAATCGTCACTAGGGCATTGTCCAAAGAGAACACACATTTAATAATAAGTTTTAATTGTCACCATAAAGGAATGTTGTAAAAACGCAACGGTGCTAGTCATTGCTTCGGTATGTTTACATTGCATAGTTCGTGCCAGTTCCATCACGTTGCTTTAGTTTGTTGTTGTTATTAACGTGCGGTAACTATTAATGATAAAAATACGAGTTTAAGGAACTCAAGTATTTTTTTTTTATTTAAGTAACTTTATGAATTAATAATTTTTTTTGTAATGATTTTTCTGTTCAAAATATGTACTAGTTGAAACTTATATTTTATGATTGTTAGGTATTTTGTAAATTAGGTTACAAAGCTTTTAGGTAATGTAGTTTTGTATTTATCAATTACAATTTACTTTTTTTTTTCTGATGATAACCTATGTTTTTGTAACAGTTAAACTTTATTGTAGTTTTCCATTTTCTTAAGTAAATTGTACAAAAATACAATATTATTCAAATATTTATTTAATAATAATGCTTCAATAATATTATGTATTAAAGTATGTGTTTTTGATCAATATTTAGAACACTATGGGATGTTGTAAAAATGCAACGGTGTCGTTCATATTATTTTTTTTAGCGCCAGTCCCCAAAGGTTAAATATATTCTTGTAAATTTATATTTAGAAATATTAACAGAGAATAAATTGAAAGTATCAATCGAGTATCATGTTAAAAGATGTTCTTATGTTTCATATGGAGCGTATAGTATTCGCTTTATGCAACGACTATAATCCACCTTATCCCGCTGTTTTAACGGCGATTTGTTTTGTCAATACTCCAAAACCATAAGATACGTGGAACCAAAGAAAGGTAGAACTTCTTAGAACGTCAGATCTGGGTTCAACCATTTCCAAGGTATTAGAAGTCACCAAGGTAGATATAGGAAACACAAACCAACGAAGATAACGATCGTAATAGGATTTTGAAAGGCCTATGAGATATTTCAAAACACATTTTAAAAATGAAACGAACATACAATGCCTTTTATTTGTTTTCATCGAATTTTACCATTTTGCATTTTGCATTTTGCATTTTGTTTCAAGAGAAATAATGAAAGGTTATCCTAACGAAAACATTGTAAAAAATTATAATTTAAATCCAATTATATTTTTTTACATCTATTATTGTTTCCAACCTATAGCCTAGGTCAATGCTTTATTCAAATCAGGTGGCCTGGTGGTCTAGGGGTAGGGTGTTAGACTTCGGTGCTGGGGGTCCGGGGTTCAATCCTCGGTTCCGGCTACAGATTTATCTGATTGCCAAACCCTTCCTTCACCTCTGACAAGACGTGTATTAATCACAACTTGTGAATATGAGGAATGGCAGGCCTTCACTGTGGTTCGGATCCCACGTTAAAGTGTAGGTTCCCCATCTCACAATCACCCTACCATTACACATTAGCGTAAGTTAGTATAAACCGAACGGGTAGTAAGACGCGGTGCTAATAATAATTTATTAAAATCTAGTAACTCAAAACAGTGTGGAAACAATAAACAATTCGCTTTTAATCGACTCAGTTTGGGTCAAAAGTAGAGCTCAACAAGAATCAGTCAAATCTTCTCCATCCTTGTTCAGCAGGTAGACTCTGCCATCTTCACGGTACGCAACGGGGTTTAGGTGGAGGTTGGTGGTGTATTTCAAAGAAGAGCGGCGGAACCTTTTTAAGGATCTGGGTTCCAGCATTCTGGAAACCAAATCCTCCAGATCGTGATCGTGACAGCTATATTCACAGGACAGGCAGGCAGTGGCGATCTCCCAGTCTAGTCCAGTGATTACCAGTGGCCGTGCGTGATATTTATTTTTGGTGGGGCCAGGTCAAAAAGTACCGGTAATGATTTTTTCTCACGACGTGTTAACATATTAAATTAAATTCAATTAAGTTTTCTTATTTTTAAAAAATCACTCAACAAATCTACAAACAGAAAGAAAAAAATAATACAGGTTTTGAATTAAACTTACTAAGTGATAACATTACTTGTAAAAACCAAAATTTAAACAATAAAAACAAGATAATCTCAGTTTTTCTTCATTCATATTTAACCACAATTATTGTTTACCAAACCAAGGGTTAGAAAAAGTTTTTTTTTTCCCTTGCCATCCACCTGCATAAACGTAGTGTCACTAGCATGATGTGCTCCTAAACACTTAATTTCAAGTTTTTTCTTGGAATTTTAATGAAAAAACTGGGTTTATTAAATACATTATCTACTTAATTCATTTTAATTAATCACGTTCACTCGTTACCTAGCTTATTGGGTCTTTTAACACAAACTAAATACACACCAAAACAAAATAGAAACCATCTTTATCGAATCGTGGGCCCACCAAGATTGGCCCGACAAACTTCTGTGTATCTGGCAGTGGAATGACCTTGAGTTTTATCTCCCATTGGGCGATGGAGCTTATCTGAGAGGGGCTGGCCCATGTCAGCTTCTCTATTATTGATCATTCGAGTTCCGAGCGCTAGTACAGTCACGTGATGATTGCAGCGAGCATTGAATCGTCTTGGGAACGGAATACTGTGTAACGAATCGAATCATTCACTGTGTGTAGAGAATGATGCTCCAATTCATGGAGGAGGGGGGGGACGGTAGAGAAAGATAATATAAAAAAATAACAAGAGGGACTACTTGTTTTAATGCAAGATAAATAGTATTGGTGTGGTTTTTTTTAAATATATTCGAAAATTCAACCAATTGTGACTAAACAATACTTTTTTAATTCATTATTTTTAAAATAACCTAGAAAAATGATTAGCCATACTTAATGGAAGGTAATAATAAGGTAATAATACTTATTTACTTACTCTATGGCATTAGGAGCTTTAAAGTTCATTGGCACATTTAAAAAATAAGCCACCTATCTCTATCTTGAGCTAATTCTATCCCCTCCATCTCATTACAACCTATCCCTATTTTGAGATAGTACTATCCAGTCCACCTCATTACAACCTATCTCTGTCTTGAGCTAGTTCTATCCAGTCCACCTCATTACACCCTATCTCTATCTTGAGCTAGTTCTATCCAGTCCACCTCATTACACCCTATCCCTATCTTGAGCTAGTTCTATCCAGTCCACCTCATTACACCCTATCCCTATCTTGAGCTAGTTCTATCCAGTCCACCTCATTACACCCTATCCCTATCTTGAGCTAGTTCTATCCAGTCCACCTCATTACACCCTATCCCTATCTTGAGCTAGTTCTATCCAGTCCACCTCATTACACCCTATCCCTATCTTGAGCTAGTTCTATCCAGTCCACCTCATTACACCCTATCCCTATCTTGAGCTAGTTCTATCCAGTCCACCTCATTACACCCTATCCCTATCTTGAGCTAGTTCTATCCAGTCCACCTCATTACACCCTATCCCTATCTTGAGCTAGTTCTATCCAGTCCACCTCATTACACCCTATCCCTATCTTGAGCTAGTTCTATCCAGTCCACCTCATTACACCCTATCCCTATCTTGAGCTAGTTCTATCCAGTCCACCTCATTACACCCTATCCCTATCTTGAGCTAGTTCTATCCAGTCCACCTCATTACACCCTATCCCTATCTTGAGCTAGTTCTATCCAGTCCACCTCATTACACCCTATCCCTATCTTGAGCTAGTTCTATCCAGTCCACCTCATTACACCCTATCCCTATCTTGAGCTAGTTCTATCCAGTCCACCTCATTACACCCTATCCCTATCTTGAGCTAGTTCTATCCAGTCCACCTCATTACACCCTATCCCTATCTTGAGCTAGTTCTATCCAGTCCACCTCATTACACCCTATCCCTATCTTGAGCTAGTTCTATCCAGTCCACCTCATTACACCCTATCCCTATCTTGAGCTAGTTCTATCCAGTCCACCTCATTACACCCTATCCCTATCTTGAGCTAGTTCTATCCAGTCCACCTCATTACACCCTATCCCTATCTTGAGCTAGTTCTATCCAGTCCACCTCATTACACCCTATCCCTATCTTGAGCTAGTTCTATCCAGTCCACCTCATTACACCCTATCCCTATCTTGAGCTAGTTCTATCCAGTCCACCTCATTACACCCTATCCCTATCTTGAGCTAGTTCTATCCAGTCCACCTCATTACACCCTATCCCTATCTTGAGCTAGTTCTATCCAGTCCACCTCATTACACCCTATCCCTATCTTGAGCTAGTTCTATCCAGTCCACCTCATTACACCCTATCCCTATCTTGAGCTAGTTCTATCCAGTCCACCTCATTACACCCTATCCCTATCTTGAGCTAGTTCTATCCAGTCCACCTCATTACACCCTATCCCTATCTTGAGCTAGTTCTATCCAGTCCACCTCATTACACCCTATCCCTATCTTGAGCTAGTTCTATCCAGTCCACCTCATTACACCTTATCCCTATTTTGAGCTAGTTCTATCCAGTCCACGTCATTACAACCTATCTCTATCTTGAGCTAGTTCTATCCAGTCCACCTCAATACACCTTATCCCTATCTTGAGCTAGTTCCATCCAGTCCACCTCATTACACCCTATCCCTATCTTGAGCTAGTTCTATCCAGTCCACCTCATTACACCCTATCTCTTTCAGGTTCATTCTAATGTTATCCTCCCCTCTCCGTCTAGGTCTTCCAACTGGTCAATATCCTGAACACGGTTCTAGATTATTCTATTCGCGCCACATGTCCTGCACACCACAATCTGCAAGATTTGACTATCCTAACAATGTATTAGTGATAATTGCTTAGTATGTAACTCTTCATTGAGTAACCTCCTCCACTCCCCAGTATCTTCATCCCTCTTTTTTTTAAACATCCTAAGCATTTTGTTTTCAAACACCCTAAATATATGTTCATCATGTAAGTTGAGTGGCCATGTGACAGTAATATTAATGGATAAAAAAAGTTTTCTTAAAAAAAATCCCTGGGACCCGGGAAATACTCCAAAGGTCTTCCCAACTCTAGGGAAATTTAAAGTTGGTTAAAATCATAGACCCTTGAGGTTACCTTAAAAGGAAATCTAAGCACAATAAAGCCATTTCCTTACACTAGATATTTATCCCTACCTATTTACATTTAGATATATCTATAAAGTAAAAAATTGGCGCTATAAGATTAAAAATTTGATGGGAGGAGGTCCTTTAGAGTGTAGGTATGAGGTAACTTTTTCTCTCTTTAGAACAACCTTTACTCATTTTTAAAATTCACCCCTCGTATACCATGAAAGGTATCAAACGAACCTTAATATATTACACTATGTTATAGCTTATAAGATAGATCCATCGTGTAGGTCATCAAAGTAAAACTAATACGTTTCAGGCTAAACGGACTGTACATCTGATTCGTATGAAAAATTTAATAAATTGACACAAGTAAATAAAAGGATGTGTAAAGTTTGTATTAAATAAATTTATAAAAGTGGAGTAAGGCCATTAAAAAAATATATCACGTAATTTAGTAATGATTATAACCATATATAAATTTGGGCTGATATTATAAATAAAGATCAGATGGAAAATTACTTTCTACATTTTTGGGTATAGCTAACTGCGTACACGTGCAAAGATTACATATAGAAAGTAAAAAAAGAAAATATTTCAAGATTATTTTCTTCATGGGAGGGTGAGCATTGTGTAATTCATAGGCTGTTGGAGCAATTAACAGAGTGCCCAAAAGTAGGACTTTTTTATTTCTCTCTCTCTCTCTCTCTCTCGGTCGAAAAGGTCATAACAGTAAGGAAGGCGGAAGCTTACCCCACGTGTTCCCTCTTCATCACAAGAGCAGACGACCCTGTAAAGCCCAGCTTTTAAAAGAAACATAATATTTCCCACCACATTCCTGGGAACGAATCAAAAAATAGACCGTTGATGTTGAAACCTAATTGAGGAGATTATATAGTTATGAGTTACATACCATGTAATAATCACAATACATTGTTAGAGTAATCAAATCTCACAGGTTAAGGTGGGCAGGTCATGCAGGCCAAATGGAAGAAACTAGAACCGTGTTCAAAGTATTGACTGGCAATGGGAAGAGACCATTGGGAAGACCTAGACACAGGTGGGAGGATAACACTATAATGGACCTGAAAGAGATGGGGGGTAATGAGGTGGACTGGATAGTACTTAAGATAGGGATAGGGTGTAGTGAGGGGGACTGGGTGGAACTTAAGATAGGGATAGGTTGTAATGAAGGGGACTGAGTAGAACTTAAGATAGGGATAGGGTGTAATGAGGTGGGCTAGGTGGAACTTAAGATAGAGATAGGGTGTAATGAAGGGGACTGAGTAGAACTTAAGATAGGGATTGGTGGCATACTTTTGTACCATCGAGCTGCTAGTACCAAAGAGTGGTTCCCGTGGACAGCTCTGGCTTGGGAGGCTCATATTTAGTCCAAACCATCTTAAATATAAAGTGTTCACTTTGTTGTGGTCTTAGTGTTTTAGATTATATCTTTGAGAGCCAATAATATTACATGAAAGGAACCATTTGATTCTAAGCCACCATTCTGTCCTAGAAAATTATCGAGCTATAAAAATCTGTAGTACAACTTCTTCAGGAGGGGAAGTAAAGCCGTCAGTACCATGTCTTTTGTGTCATGTAAAAGAAACCGGGAAGGTAGGTATGAGAAAATACCTTTCCTGGAAAATAGGTATGTAATGTCACGCTCGCTCATAGAAATTCAGTGTGGAAGGCACCGGATAGCTTCCACACTTCTTTAACAACTTAATGACATGGGATATCTACCATATGGTGCAGGCACCACTAACCAGCCGAAGGGCTGAGTGCATACCCGATACTGGATGGAAATCCCATCATCAACCATCGGGTTGTTCACTTACGAAGAAGAATAAATTAATATGTTAAATGTAGCTATAGTCCTTATGTGTATATAGTTGATATACACATACAGTGTGTCCCAAATTAATGTATCCACTATTTTAATGTTTATATTTTACCACATAATGTAGGTATAAACATAATGTGAGTTTCATGGTTTTTCCTTAAAGTTATAAATGTTCTAAATTAACACCCGCGGCGACAATGACGTACAACAGAGCGGTAAACAGACGTTATTGTTGTTAGTGGAATAACAGCACAGGAATTTTCCATTCGTTCTCTAATGTCCACCAATATTCGTGGTTTCGTGTAATACACAGCGTTCCTGAGAGAACCCCAAAGGTAAAATTCCAGGGATGCTAGATCCGGAGTTTGAGGTGGATATTCCACAGATCCACCTCCATCCTATCCATCTCTCTTTGAGCGTGCGATCGAGAAACTCTCGATAAGGTGGTGACGCACCATCCTGTTGGAAGTAAAACGTATCTTCATTGCCAAGGAGGTCGTTAAAAGCCCGGATGACGTTGTCTTGCAACATTTTTAGGGAGACGGCACCTGTGACAGTCCCTTCAAAGTAAAACAGGCCAATCAGTTCTCTGGAAGATAGGCTACACCACACGGATATCCCTGGTAGATTATTCTCACTCGTTACATGGAGAAATCTTAGAATATACAGCTCAGATTTCTCACTCGCACAATGCGATGAACACTGGACAAACAAATGAAAGTGTAAACATTGCCTTCTGAATCATCAAAGTTGTTATTGCTTTATTTTTACTTTTGATATATAAACATTGAAATAATAGATGAATTAATTTGGGACAGCCTGTATATAGAATAAATATAAATTAATTTGGGGCACCCTTTATATAGTTTATATATATATATATAAATTAATTTGGGACATTCTGTATATAGTTTATATATATAAATTAATTTGGGACACGGTGACCTGGTGGTCTAGGGGTAAGGTGTCAGACTTCTGTGCTGAGGGTCCGGGGTTCAATCCTCGGTCCCGGCACAGGTTTATCTGATTACCAAACCCTTCCTTCACCTCTGACAAGACGTGTATTAATCACAACTTGTGAATGTGAGGAATGCCAGGCCTCCACCGTGGTTCGGGTCCCACGTTAAACTGTAGGTCCTCTATTTCATCTCACAATCACCCTACCATTACACATTAGCGTAAGTGCGTATAACCCGAACGGGTAGTAAGACGCGGTGCTAATAATAATAATTTGGGACACCCTGTATATAGTTAATGTATGTATATATACATATGTATATATATATATACTTTTCGCTGTCTATGAGGCTATGCAATGTTGTAAGATTTTTACATTTAAAATTTTGAGCAATTGAGCTGATTAAAACATTTTGTATATAATCTATACATAATTAAAATAAAATTTATTTATTTAAATATCAGGGATTAAATCTTCCCAGTTCACAAGAATTTAACAGAGACTGACTTCAATAATATTAGATGAATGCTCACCCCTTCTTCACCTTTTTTTGTTATACTCGTTGCTAATCCAGAATGGAATGCATGTCAAAAGGTGAATCATCCGATTTAAAATCCTAATACAATCTTGTTTCACGATCAAAGAGAGACTGATGAGTGACGGTCTTGTTAGGTTTTCAGTTCCCCTAAAGCCTCCAGAGAGAGAGAGAGAGAAAGAGAGAAAGAAATAGACTATCGTCTAAAAAAAATCGAGATCGAAATCTGGATAAATGTCAAAGTTTCATGACCCCCTGGAACAGACAATGGTTTTCGCACTGAAATCTGTCTGTATTGATGCACTGAATTAGTTAAAGCCATCAAAAGCTTTTTTAACGAGTGATTAGCATGCCTGTCTAGAATTATATGGAAACACAAGTCTTGATTCTAATAAAAGAACTGGTGATTAGTTGGATTATTTTTTTACAAAATTTGCTTTTTTCACCATTACTGCAAGTAAATTGTGGTGGGATTTGTTGAAATTTCATTCAAAACGTAAATGCTAAAAGCTAAAACTAACCGATTGAGATCCTAACCTCTGAGCAGATGTACGAAGGTATGTGACGGGTTGATGTTGGAATCAAATCCAGGCAGGATGTTATTAGGTATTTCAAAACCTTTTATCAGTTGGTAAATACACATCTTTATATTTATCTGACGGTCCTAAGATCGATTCCTGGCAAGTCAGAAAAAATATATCACTTTTAAAATGTT
>CABFWB010002688.1:29343-72035 GCA_902151455.1 Timema bartmani | reverse complement strand
CCACAAAAAAAAAAAAAAAGAGGCAATGGTTTCCCGGCGGCGCTTTGGATGTCGACGTTCGTCCTATTATCATTCCTTTTCTCGCGTTGCCCACGCAAACTAACACATTCGCAAAAGAATATAAAATAGGTATGGATACAAGAAAAACCTGAAGAGATGAGAGAGAGAGAGAGAGATAGAGAGAAGAGGGAGGTATGATGTGATACGTGCAATGATGGGTTCATACGTTTTGAGTGGTTAACATGAGATTGGTTCAGCGCCATTTTCCAAGTGAAGCGAGTTTGGTGTTTCCGTGGGGAACACTTATCTAGATACAGCTATTCCAAACTTTAGGATTTTTTTATAACAAACTTTTCCTTGTTTAAATAAGCAACGTTTAGGTTCTTTTTGTTAAAATTCAAACGAAAAAAACCGGTACTCTTTCAATACGTTTAGAAATTTATTTTAAATAAGTTATTATTTGCTTTTCTATAAGTCAACATCTATTTTATTAACTTATTATTTTTAGAAATATTTTTTTAAAGAAAAATACATCTGAAACAAAAATATTTAAGTAGTCTCGTCTCTCTGATACACCTTATACCTAGAAGAAACATCGAGTTTGGTAGAACATTTTTAAAGTAATATTAAAACTAAAAGTAAGTTTATTAATTTATAGATACGCATAAATTACCTGAAATATCTAAACCATATTTCTCATATAATGACCCTTTCAAGTAGAAGTAAGATTAGAACTTTTAACTAAAGTTTCTTGAAGTCCATTGTAGATTATCACTATTTTCAGCCCAAATGTTTATAAAAATGTGTAATCTTCCTATATGTAAATATTTACCAAATAATCTACGAGCTTGGAAACTTGCGCATATTATGGTTGATCTGGAATGAAGTCCTCAACCAAACAATTACCTGCTTCTTTCTGTTCTATATAGGTCAAACCTAATAAGGTAAATAGCCATTTTCAAGTTCATTTTGTGCTCTATTAAATGTTGTGGAGAGTTACTATGTTTGCAATTTGCAGTAGGCCTACCACGCCTGCGATAAATTAAACCTGCAACCTACAATTCGTGGACCAGCAAACGGCTGTTCAACTGCTGCTATGTGTATTGCTACATTGAAGTCAAATGTCAAATACATATATTTTAGAGAATGTATTAAGAGTAAGTATTTTCCTGTGGAATTTATATATGTCATATACGTGTATATAGCTCCTATTTATGAATCTATCCAATCAAGCGAACTTAAAGACTATATAATGTGACATTTCCTCCAACTTCTGTTGCTGACACAATAATCTAAAAATCACAAATAAAACACGCATCCATGTGCAAACCTTGTAAATATTATATTAATCTTGTCTAGTTTTTTTTTCAGAAATGAGGTGGTTGGGGTTTAAATCCTGATCAGGTATAATTAATTAATTAATTAACTAAATGGTTTCTCACTTTCCCTCCACGAAAACGCTGGTATATTTCCTCTATATTATATCTTTCTCATCCCTAGCAAAGTATATTAATAATTATAATATGGATGTCCCGGACGAATAATTAGAAAATGAATAGGCTTATATCCACTAAAATATAATTTTAAATTAATTTCTAGGCGTTTGCAAAGGTCACTTTTTAAATGTAAAGCGAAGCAAAATCAAAGCTGAAGTCGAAGATATGGATTTGGTTCATGTCACATAACACTATTTTAAATGTAAAGCGAAGCAAAATCAAAGCTGAAGTCGAAGATATGGATTTGGTTCATGTCACATAACACTATTTTATATCATCTAGGTAAAGAGAAAGTTTAGAGTAATAAACAAAGCACACTATATTATTTTATGCACACATATATGAATGTATCTCTGATTATATAGATGTAATTTAATCACTAGTTGGTGTTAAAATACTATTTAGTAGCTGTTATAAAAATGATTGTATGTTTAAATATGTCATATTTAGTGAGAGAATCCAATCATGTTCATGATATATCCAACTTTTCTTCATACTTTTGAATGATAATAAAATGAGAGTGTTGGTGTCGAAACGGAATCGAAGGAGATTTGAACTACTTAGATTTCGATTACTCAAAGCTTCGCACATCCCTATTAATTTTATAAAATATATCTAATAAATACGTTATATTTGCTGAGCTTTTCAGACTTGGAACCTTAATAAATTATCAAATAATAATTTTTAATAAAAATATAGGTTAGTTTAACTAAGTGAAAAAGAAAAAATATAAACGGCAATAATTTAATTGAGCTGAAACAGATGTCTCTATCGTACTTAAAACTAATATAAAATTAAAAAAATAATTGTCATAACAACTGTTTGCTCTCTTGAGTGGCAAAGTGTAAGGCAAGAATGGTGTTCTTTAAGCCTTGTACAAAAAAAAAATAACAAATGACTGACAGTAGCGCAAAGTAAACAAGGAAAAGGATTATCAGAGACGCACATTGAAGTCTTGAGTTCTATCCCCGTTGGTTTTAGTTGTTTGCCTTTTGCATGCTCTGGAGGGTGGCCAAATCTCTTGTCTCAGCCCTCTTTATACAGAATGGTAAGAGCAAAGAGAAAGAGAAAAAAAAAAGAAAAGAAAGCATGAAGAAGGGAAAAAAACATAGCAAAGGAGGGAAAACCTTCCCCACTTTCAATCACTCTTTATATTGGGCTCATGGTGCTGAGAACACACAAGGGATTAACAGTTTCAACCGATTCTTCTTTTGGTTTCTTTTTCTCCGTTTTCCATTCCTTTTTATGTGCACACCCTGAGAAACAGAAAGAAAAATGGAAATGATACCTTTACCTTGCATATATATTTATATATTTGACGTAAGATTTTACGTTGTTCTTATTGATATATTCACAGTCTAGCTCTGAGCTGACTAAATAAATTCACATTGTTCTCATCAATATAATTATATACATTCACGTTGTTATCCGCGATATATATACATATATATATACATATATATATACATTGTTTTTATATAGCTTTAGTAAGCTCAAAACCACACTGTGAATATTATCAATAAGAACGTGAAATCTTAAGTAAAATTATACTACTATAAAGCCACATGGCAGACTTATTCACTCACTGACATTAATGTTTACCCACTTACAGATGAGCTAGAAACTTTAAATTTGGCAAACTTAGAGCTTCTAGCCTGTAACCGACGGTAAAATTCCAAAACACTAAAAATATTAATTTTTAACCCTCGAAAAAATTCAAAATGACGGATCAACTTTAAAGTCAGTGCGGACCTTTTTTCTTTGGAGGTCTCTTGTGGCTAAACGGTAAGACCTATCAAAAAACTGATTGCACCAACAGCCACGGATTTGGCAAGATCCACAAGTTTGGTCCTATTACTTTTTGTCACACCTCTATCGGTTATACCTTAGATAGAGCTAGATTTTTTGATTTTAGGTAAATTTTTCACATATTTTTTAATTTTCTGTCACACTTATGGGACAGGTAGAATCATAAAATTTGGCAGGCACATTGGCACATTCAATTGCCATAAGCGTTACAAATTTGATGATTCTATCTGCCCAGTAAGTATGGAAAAACTAAAATAATATGTGAAAAATACAATACAATACCGGTAACTTTAAGTTGTTACGTTCAAAACAAAGCTGGAATTACATTAGTTTACATCCACTTGCAAATAAAACTCACGGGGGTTTGGGGGTGGAGCCCCCAACGAGCAAAGCGAGTAATGTATACAAAACGGGATAAAGATATTTCTCATTAATTTATTTACCAATTGTTAGAACGCCATTTATATAATAAAATATTATTGTTAATCAACTAAATTGTGTAAATAAGTGTAGAGATATTCTAACTAAACACAGACATATTATTACATTGCGTTTTCAATCTGAAAATCTGTATTTAATATAGCTTCACATTACTTTAATTAATGATAATTTATGATGGTGTGAATTAAATCTGGTTATGGATTCAGACATCTCTGGATACATCTTTCAATTAAATAATTTACTAGTATTTATCATACCACCGCGTCTTACTACCTGTTCATGTTATACGATTATGTATTGATTACACTAATGGTTTGGGTGATGAGTGAAGTTATATTTACAGGAAGTGTACCTGCATTTTCGTGGAGGGATAGTGGAAATAAATTTAAGGAATAACACAATCAGTACATCCGACCGAGATTCGAACCTCGATCTCCCCGTCATCGGCAATATAGTTTACTGAGAGAGTAGCGCGTTAGACCATGCAGTCACCGAAGCGGGCTACGACCCAATTTTTCATATATTATGTTAGATAGTTTGCAAATAAATTTTTATAAACAGTTTATGAGTAAACTACCCTTAAATGATATTTATCCAAAAACCAATATAAATAGCTATTAATTATTTAAGGCATTTCTAAGATATCGTATCTGAACAAAATCGCTTGAGCCCTTTTTGAACACTTTCAAACTTTCAAAAATCAATCTTTAGTAAACAAAACTTGAAATAATTTTTCTTCAAAACAAGTTTATCGTAGAGTGTTATTTATCCTGTAAAACACTCTTCACACTTCCATAATGAAAAAAATCGTTAAAACTATAGTTGAAATCTTTCAAATTTTTCAAAAATCTGTCATCAGAAAACCTGTTTAATTTTGTATCTAGAGTTAAAATCACGATTTTACCTCGAGGTATGACCATATAACATCTACATGGTTTGCATAGTTTGAAGAGAATCCATTAAAGCATTTTAGCTGTAGTCTTAGGGACAGACATGATTTGAAAATCCACTTTTGAGTTCAGGGGAACATAAAACTTTATTATGTGTTATAATACCGAGGGCGAAAATGTTTGCGATCACAATAATATCTCTATTTGAGCAAGTGAAACTATATTGTGTCAAAATCTTCACCAATTTGTAATTAATTCAACTCATGAACACATCCTTGTTTTTATGTTTGAATTCCAAAGGTCATTAAGAATTCGTGTGGCAAAATTATCCCACTATACAGAATATGCTATTGAATAGCTACTAAAACTTACCAAGTTACCTGAATCTCTTTACTATAATGTTGATAGGTTTTATATCTTCCAGCATTCATATTAACAAAATAAAAGAAAGGAATATTTAATAAAAATAATGTTCCTATACTCCATTAAAATGTGTTTTTATTTATGAATAAATTCCTTACAGCGATATTAAAGGCTTATCCTGAGTTAATTACGTGACAATCCCAGAAAATGTATTAATTAGTCAAAGGAAATAAACTAAATTTCGCAATAAAATACCATTGGCACAATACAAGAATCGAACGTGTGGCCTTTAAGATATTAAGACTGACAATCTGAAAAACAATTAATTAAATTTTCGGAAAATGAGTTTTTAATTTGAGTTCATGTTTAGTAAGAAGCAACATTATTTACCTTTTTTTTTTTTTTTATCCAATAAAGCATTTTGTGTAGAGAATGAAATGCGAAATATCTTATTAGAAGTATTTTATATGGGTTTCTTAAAACCAGTGAAGCTTACGATGCAAATTACATTATAACGACTCAAATCAAAAAGAGATAAAAAAATATGATATAAAGAAAACAAAGAAAATTTAGGATCTTCTTTCCTTGTATTATTTGGGAGATAAAGTGTAGGAAAAACTCTGTTGGCTTTTTCCCAGTCCACATCTGCGAGAACATATTTTCTTCCCACGTTATTTTAATATCATCGCAGCATTTTCGTATCCACTTACTTTCTTGCATAATTTCCCCATTTTTAGGTTTCTTTTCCTAATTGCTTTTGTGGAGGAAGCCTACTCTTTTTTGCAGCAGAAGAGTATAAAACGGTAGCAAAACTAAGTACAATTAACATATAAAAAGGAAGATTGTTAAAAATGTATCCACCTAATATTACGTGACATACATTATATATGGGGTTAACATAATAATGTACGATTAAAATTTTATGGAATAGGTTTGTATAATATATTTTAAACTAAACTTAAAATCTTATTTCAAATCGTTACAGAATAATATTTTAGAATTAAATACATACCTATTTAAAATATAGTCACGTCTTTTTACTCGCCCGTGCTATCCGTATTTAACTACCCTAATAGCAAGGGATAGGGAATATATATGTATGAATAAATGTACCCACATTCACGTGAAAATAGAACGGTAGACCATATAGGAAAATCACTCTTAAGTGCATCCAGTGGGATTAGAACTTCAGTATCTCTGTCACTCCTTTACACAAATGAACATGAGTTAGCTATTAGGACCCATTCGATGGAAAATCATCAAGCATAAGTTTGTGAAACGTATTAAATAAAAACAGATTAAATGAACATGGCATTTAGACCACATAAACATCGATGTATCAGTTGAATATATACACTTCAAGGCATAGTTTTATGTCAAATATATTTTGGTTACCATTCAGTGCCGAGTGTTGAGAGTTAAAGTTTATTTTAATTAGAGTAGCCATTGATTTGTCTGAATACATGTGTGTAAGTGTAAGCTTGAATTAAATAAGTATGTTAAACGTTACCTGTGTCATTTATATTTGCCAAACTATCACTTTATAATCTACTAATATGAACATGAAACAAACAAACATAACTATGAAAACAGGTCACTGTATTATAATTCACAATTTCTCTTTGGATTTGACATTGAAATTTCTGTTCTAGTTTCTCCTCGATTCCGATGTACAGATAACAATGTCAAATATAAATGATTGAGTAGATCACGTATTTATTTTTTATAATATTTATTTATATCAGGTTTCAAGCTTGAAATCTTTTGGCACCTCTTGAGTAGTTCCTCTACAGTCTCACGAAATTTCAGTTTTCCAACTTTTGATAGGTACTAAAAACTATTTGGACAGATTTACACACATACACATACACATACATACACATACATACATACACATACATACACACATACATACACACACATACATACATACATACATACATACATACATACATACATACACATACACACATACACATACATACACACATACACATACATACACACATACACATACATACACACATATATACATACACATACATACACACAAATACATACATACACACATATATACATACACACACATTACATACATACATACATACATACATACATACATACATACATACATACATACATACATACATACACACATACATACATACACCATTATACTTTTCTTAATATAGATAGACTAACCAATAGTACTGTACATTGTAACGTAGTTATTGTATAACCAACTAAAGTAACCCAAGAGCAACGAATCAATTAAGGCAATGCATCATTCATGGCTAATTCAATACCCATGTTTCGAACCCTGAAAAAACTTTTTAAGGTAAAAAAGAAAAGGAAAAGCCAATAAAACTTTGTTGAGGTGGGCTGCTGGTAGTGAAGTAGATTGAAGACTAGCCTGGGGAACTAAAGTTCTAAAAGCACAAAGCCTCTCGCACCATCATATATGAAGGACTTTGGGCTAGAGTGGCCCAAGAGCCAGTAAAATGGCTGGATAACCGAAAAATTTGATAATATTTAAGAAAACTGTTTAACTGATCTCAAATCCACTGTTTTCTAAAGTAAAATGGTTTGATATGTATTTCCTATCTAGACTAATTGTTATCCGTGGGGTTTAACGTGATCTTAGCCCATTTCTTACCCTACTAACCGGTATATTGGATACAAGCTTGCTCTCAAACCAGAAGTGATACCGATTTTTTTTTTTCTTTTTTCACTTGACAGAATCATTTGGATCAGTTTGTAACTTGTTAATTTTAAAATAATTAGCTCTAAATTTTGTTGTGTATGGTAAAAGGATTCACCGATCTCAACTCTGGAAACAAAGGAAAAACTGAATTATGATACGACACCTGATACTCAAGACGGTAAAAATATTTTCCCAACAAAAAAGTTAACTCTCTCTAAATATTTCAATCTTTGTCGATGTCTCTTTCTCACCAAATGTCCAACTACAGCAACTTCACCTCACGTGAAGTCAGTAAAAGATTCAAATTTTACACCAGGTTTTATTGTTCGATGCTAGTTCAGAGATACTCGGCCACAGAATAATAAGCATAGACACATTTTCTTATGAATAATAATCTGAAAGGCCTTTTTTCATACCAGAGTCCTAATATATACAAAGTTTCTGGTAGGGAAAAAGGCCTTTTAAAAGGCAATTCATAAGAGATTATAAATAATCCTTTATAGGTTTCAACACGGCATTCTTTTTAGTTTATTGGTATTTTTAAATGATAATTTAATCCTTTATGCACGGCACACAAGTGATGTTTTATTACTTAATTTAGTACTGAATTAAGTACAAGTCAATTACTAACCGCTCCAGCGTCTTATCTCAGAATGTAACGTGTCTGACACCACAACCAATATTCCCGGGTTCATTTCCCTGCATGGCCTAAAAATGTATAATTGTTGAAATGAGAGTTTCCTTCTTCACGGTGATGAATTAATGGCCTGGGGCCTGGTTGTTGTTTCTGTTCTAGAATTAAGCTAGACGTCATTTGCTGATATATTCAGTCGGTTCAGAAAGTGCATGATGAATGTCTCAACTAAAATACGCTTTGGTGGTCGAATCCCTTTCTCAGGCTGGAGGTGTTTTTTTTTCTAAATGATTTTACCCTCTCCCTCTATTCAAATGCGGGTACACTTCCTATACAAACAGCCTCACTCATCCTTAACACTGCGATTGGTTCATTAGAGTCAAAACTAAAAGTGATACGCTGTGTTAAGAAATAAATAGCTATCACCGTGGGACGATAAATTATCATGGCTACTGTTATTAAAACAAGCTACTATCATAGAAACTTGTGCGTGATTTGGTAGTAGCGCAGGTCCAAGTTCTGAGCGATGTTAACTTACAAACGTATGCGTAGAAAAGAAACAAGCAGTTTCACTTTATAAAGTTAAACAGTGATTTCCATGTCCTTTAAACAAATATAAAACTAATTATCTTTGATCTGAACATACGTTTGAAGTGGTTTTATCTGAATGTATTTTATCAATATATTCATATTTTATAAAACATTCTGAAATGTTTCCTATACAAAGTAGGTTACAATGAGTTTATAATATATACAAATATTCTCTAAGAAATTACCTCAACCTAAGCTAAGCAAGTATTTTTGTTTTTATAAGGAGCATTTTATAATTAATAAACAAAAAAACACATACACTGTGTCAACAAATAAAGATATTTTGTTCTTTGCTAAATATTATGCTAAAACAAATTAAACAATGCACCGCACAAACTTTCTCTCTTATATTAAATTAAGACATCTATTTTGTTTAAATCGTGAAACTAAATCATACACACCGTTGCAGAAACACTCCACCAAATAGAATACATGAAATAATAGACACTTTTACAGAAGCATTGAAAAAAGGGGAACATCTTTGTTCACCAAAGAGTATACGATTCAATATCAATGGTCAAAGAGCTCCATAGATTATATATATAAATAAGCAAATTGGTTGGCAAATTGGTGTATTCCAAAGAAGATAATTTAATTTTTAACGGTAATGATTCGTCATTGAAAGTTCATAAACCTTTTACTGTTGCCAAATATTTCGCGACCCCCGGTTTAAGAAGGCCTGTTTTAAATCCTAACATTTATAGGACTACCTCTGTCTCAAATACTTTTGTTAATTATAGTGAAAAATATGTATAAACTTAAATTGCTATTATTTGTTTTAGTACCACGTTTTACTAAACGTTCAAGTTATACGCTTATGTACTAATTACGCTAATGGTTTTAGGGGTGAAGAAGGCTATATTTATAGGACCTGTACTCGCATTGGCGTGGAGGGATAATCAAAAACCATTTTAGAAAAAAAAACCTTCAGTACAACTGACTGAGATTTGAACATGGATCTCCCTGTAATTGACAGTCTAGTCTACTGAGAGGGTGGCGCGTCATACCACCCGGCCACTGAAGCGGGTTGTAGTTTAATATATCTAAGCGCTTACTCTAAAAGAAAATAATTATTCTTGTTTGAACTGATATCATTGATACATGCGTGCCATCCATATCTTGAGTAAGTTCTATCCAGTCCACCTCATTACACCCTATCCATATCTTGAGCAAGTTCTATCCAGTCCACCTCATTACACCCTATCCATATCTTGAGCTAGTTCCATCCAGTCCACCTCATTACACCATATCTCTATCTTGAGCTGGTTCTACCCAGTCCACCTCATTACACCCTATCCATATCTTGAGCAAGTTCTATCCAGTCCACCTCATTACACCCTATCCCTATCTTGAGATTGTTCCATCCAGTTTATTTGTAATTATTGTCCTTATATTATAATATTATATGTTTACAATAAGCTCGTAAACTTTTGCGAGATAATTAAAAGGTTTTACTAACCATAGTAAGAGGATGGTGGGAATAAAGGTGTGAAAAATCTTAAGGGTTTTATTACACCTAACATTAATAACATTGTATTTATTATTAATACTATTTAAGAGTTATATTATCCATCACAAGTTAAAGCTTCAGGTCACATAAGATGTATGTATGAAAATAGGAAAGTAGTTTAAATAACGTTTGTAACTGATATAGGCCTATTATTTCCTTCCTACCAGAATAGTCCTTAAACCAACCTCTCCAGGAACTAAACCCTTTATTCCACTTTTTAACTAGTTCTTGACTGAGTTTGGAAAATATGTATCTCAAACAGAAAATCAATTCCATCGATTTATCAGTTTAATATTCCCCAACATTCAGTAGATGAAATGTATGTATAACACAATAAAAGTTTATATCAACGTATTGACCCAGATTGTAATATTTTAAGATATAACATTCATTCTTGTTGCCATTTATGGTAGTCAAGAATTGATTAGTACAAGGGAAAACGAGGAAAGTCCCATTACACATATTTTCCAAGATAACAACTTTTATATCCCAGTAATTACTTATTTTTTAATTTATTTAAAATGATTATAGCCTCAACGGATGGTAAGATGCGATGCTAAAATAAATAAATAAATTTAGAAACGACAAAGACATATTTTAACCATAATCTAAAGTGTGTTAGAAAGGTCTCATGATTGTCTAACAGATGGCAGCACTAACTCAATTTAAATATGATAGAGACCTCTTTTTACCATAATATAAATTGCATTATAAAGGATTCATGATTGTCTTACAGATGGCAGCACTAACTCAATTTAAATATGACAGAGACATCTTTTAACCATTATATAAAGTGCATTAAAAATGATTCGTGATTGTCTAACAGATGGCAGCACTAAATCAATTTAAATATGATAGAGACCTCTTTTAACCATAATATTAAAGTGTGTTAGAAAGGTCTCATGATTGTCTAACAGATGGCAGCACTAACTCAATTTAAATATGATAGAGACCTCTTTTAACCATAATATAAAGTGTGTTAGAAAGGTATCATGCATGTCTAACAGATGGCAGCACTAGCTCGATTTGAATTAAAATTTAGTTTTCCCTTTTTTCCCCTGTACCTTTCCATTGTATCGATATAATCGACTATCCTCCTTTTTATGTTTTATCAGTGAGTTTTAATACCGTTAGGGTTTTACGCATATGTACTCAATTACGCTAATATTTAAGAGATGAGAAGAATTCATTTAGAGGAAATGTTCCCACATTTGAGTGGAGGGATATTGAGTAAACCATTGAAGAAACACCACTTTCAGTACATCCGACCGGGATTCAAACCCCAATCTTCCCATCACCGGCAGTCCAATATGTTTTCGAGAGTGACGTCCTAGACCATTTGACCATCAAAGCGAGTCAACATTTTACTAATGTATGTAGCTATGTATTTAAAAAATTGTTTATTCTATAAATGACAATCTAATTTTGCTATAACTGAGAGGACTAAATTAGGCCAAGCTTTGATCAAGGTGAAATTTCACAGTTGTCAATGAAACTTTCGACTGTGTTCAATTATCACACTGCAATCTCTCATCTGTATAAATGACAAACCAATAGCCCAGGCTTACCATGAGTTTCGTATTTTCTGTCATTTTGAAACACTTATTCAAAAATTACCCTCTCTCATGAGTTAAATTTCGAAAAATTCAAAAAGAAACTTACTCCTTACCTAAAGAGACGTTCCCTTAAAAGTCTCGTATTTCCATCTCGAGCAGTTTGTAAGATATTGTAATCTCTTGGAGAATGTTCCAGCGCCCGTTTCACTCCCTTGGAGTTGAATTTCACCAAACTCCTCATCGGGTACCTACAGTCTGAAGGAACCTCACTGCCGGGGCTCAGAAGATACGGTGATGAGTCAGTGAGTTAGTCAGTGAGTCAATCAGTGATTCAGTCAGTGAGTCAATCAGGGATTCAGTCAATGAGTCAGGAAGTGAGTCAGTTAGCGATTCAGTTAGTGAGGCAGTCAGTGAGTCAATCAGTGAGTCAGTCAGCGATTTAGTCGGTGAGTCAGTCAATCAGCCAGTGAATCAGTGATTCGTCAGTGAGTCAGTCAGACAGTGAGTCAGTGGGTAATCGAGTCAATCAGTAAGTCAGTCAGTTAGTCAGTAGGTCAATGCTTTCATCTTTAAATTACTGTGCAAACTTTTGACTTATTACTATTTTAAATGTTTTCTTATAAAAAAGGGTACATCTATATTATATATTTACAGTCCACTTTTCTTAGGAAGAGGCTTTGAGAAAATTAAACTTTTGTTTAACATTGATAGCCTTTTACTATATTGGTATTATTTTATAGTTATCGATAATATTAATAGTGACGGCTGCAGATCATGTGATTTGACGTATGAAAACGTGAAAGCAGATCTAGTAACTTTTCTAGCTGTCAGATGAGGACTTTATTTTGAAAATAGGACTGTATGTACAGTACACTTTGATTAATCTGCAAGATGACAGTCCTATATTGACTGAAACACTATGGCCCTATCTTTAAAGCTTCACCATAGTGGAACCAAGCAAGGTAAGCCTGCTACATTTCAGGGTAAATGGAAGCCACAGTAAGTATATCATGAATACAACACGATACCAAAATGTACTTGCATCACGGAACTCATGATTTATGACACTAATTATATAAGGCCCCGAAAAGGAGATGGACGTAGGGCTCTTCAGACTAGGGGCGGATCCAGAACATTTTCATGGGAGGGGGCATGATTATAAATAACATAGTTACTTACAATGTTAGATTTCTGTTTGAAGTCATTTAATAGTTTCTCACTCATATTTGATCTTATGTATTTTTTAAACCGTGGTCATCGTCACCAATTTTTTTAAATCAGATAATATTTATAAACTATTTGGAGTGTCCCTCCTTCAACAATTTTTTTAAAAAATGGTTCACTCTAGAAGCTATGAGTAGTCTTCGCCTTGATTTATTTTAATTAGATTATTTTATAAGCCATTTAAAGTGCTCCTCACCTAAATTTTTTTAAATTTTGATGCCCCTTGAAGCTATTTAGAGTGATCCTCACCTTAATTTTTTACGGTAGTTAAATACCTCTATATGAAAATCTTTGAAGTGGTCTTCCACCGACAACATTTTGAAAATTTAATTATTTCAGAAACTAGGCTATTTGGGGTGGTCCTCGCCTGAAAATTCATCAAAATGACATGCATCTATAAACTGTTTGTAGTTGTCCTTCCTTAGACTTTTTTGACATTTGGATGACTTCGGAAGCTATTTAGAGCTTTCCCCCTCTGACTTTTTCTGCCAATTAGATGCCTCTAGTCTAGTGGTTATTTGAAGCGGTCTTTTCAGGCAAATTTTTGACAATAGAATGTATCTATAAGTCATTTGGAGTTTGATATAAGTCCATCTTTCAGCTTCATATTCGATAGTATTAGAGGATTTGAAATATATATGTGGGGGGATTTATTCCAGGGGGGCAGAGTCCCCCACAGTTCTGCCGCTCCTGCTGTCCACACATATTCTATATTTGGTATTCGTGGATGAACTGCTCTCAGGCGATTAGTCTTCTTTGATGTGTGCTAGTCTACTGTCTTTATGCAGAACAATGTTCGTTACTCGGTTACGACAAATATTCATACACGAAAACGAATATTTCTTCCACACTTGTGTGAATCATATCGAAAAGTAACAAATGGGGACAAATAATGCATGTATGGACCCGGATTAAGAGGTGTCTGAGCTTAAAAAGATAAAAAATTGTATAGTGTATAATATGTGTTTTATTTTCTTTCTAAAATTAGAACTTTCATTTTTTTCTTTTATTAGTTTTCTAACTTTCACAGGGGGGGTTAACTGACCCTTTGGCCCCTGAGTCCGGGCCTGCTTCAGACCATAGATACGTCATGTTATGGGGAAGGAATGATTGAAGTTATTTAAATGAAGTTTATTTTTATTTGCTCGGGGAGTGGATTGAAAGCTTTAACACATAAACAGTGTGCACAGCCAGAATGGCTCGTGAGATGCAGTGGGATGTATGTAAGCTAAACTGGTGGGCACTGCATGGCTACTATTGAGAAACACCGTTGTCATTCTCCCGTTTTCGTGTGTTCAATCTCCTCTAAAGTATAGGACAATTTTGGCAACGCGGGTCAGTAGACGTTGCCAGTAGCACCTTCTTACCCCAGCACGCCACCTCCCTATATAACTGACAGTGAGGATATTTGGCAACAGTTAACTTAGAGAGGTCGAAGATAAAGCTTTTCACCATTAGTCCAGCGGGGGCCCTCCCCACCTGGTAAATGAATCACTTTGACTTGTCATATTTATTTTGTGATAATATTATATTTCAATATTTTTATGTTTTTTTCGTAAAATTTATCCCAAAATAATCTAGAAATTCCCTAATTGATGGGCAGTGGTAGCCTGGTATTACGTAGAGTTCAACAGTCCACGCATAAAAATTAACCCAACCTTTGCTTTTGGCAAACCGGAAATACTACATATCTGCAGACGGTACCGTTGATTTTTGACGGAAAAATAATCATTGATTTTCTATTGACAATAATTGTTGAGGTAAAACAATAAAATTGTTAATATTGAAAAATGCGGGAAAAGTTTTGAGTAATAAAATATTTTTACTGTCACACCATACTATTTTATCTGCAGAAGGCGGACTACATGCAATTACACTGAAATAGTCTATAATTATATAATGTCCAGTATTATTATATTATTAGCTATTAATTTGGAGTACTATAATCTACTTAGTATATAATAGACTGTATAATTTACCAGTTACTATAGTAATAACAATTAATATATTAATAACGAAACTCACGGTACTCACCATGATTGATAAACGTTTGCAAAATAAAGTTTGTCTCTAAATAAAACTATCCATGTATGATGAATATGTAAGATCATTCATTGGTGAACTAAATCCCAAAGGCCCCAAGTTCTACTTGACACAGGGACCCCAAAAGTGTTAATTGGTCCGAAGTGTTTATTCATGCGTGCTGACAGACTAGTTCAATTATTTAGCACCCAATTCAATCGCCGAATGGTCCAAGTCTAAGGCATCACAATTTGTGTTGAACTAGATTGATTTTTATTTTAGCACGCGTCTCACTACTTGGTGTGGGTTAGACCGTTGCTGCTCCGAGCGCTAGGACAGACTGTCTTTTGGTAGTGGTCGATATTTGACTGACGGCTGCTGGAATACAACAAATTCTTCAGTATTTTCTGAGGAGGGTTCGTCACTAAAGTGTGTGAACTTGTCTCAGACATGGCTGTCCCACCATAAATGTCTGGTTTGTTTATTATTTTAATGAATTAACACAATCAACATAAAGGCTCTTAAATGGTGTATATTTATGTTTTGATCTGCGTCTTACAATCCATGCTTTTAATAAAACTAATTACCCATTTCAGTGGCCGAATGATCTAAGGCGTCACTGGACTGCTGATGAGGGTGTCATCGGTGTTCAAATCCCAGTGAACATGAAACAAGCAATTGCACCCAGTGGGGTACCTAGGATTCTTCTTTGGGAGGCGGCAAACAAACAAGTTTGTGTCCAGAATTAAATTCCTGGTGGAGAAGGGGACGGAGCTTAGGGGGAACAGCTTCATAATCTCTGGAGGTGAATATAATTGTTGATTAATAAATACCTCTAGATGCCATTTCAATTCTATTTATGGTAACTAAGGACAGTGATTTTAATAATATAAACTACCTTAGTTTAGATACATTGTATCAAAGTTATTTTTCCAATAATGTTTCCGTTTTGTAACTTTTGGGGCACTTTTAAAGTGTATTATGGTAGGCCTACCATAATATTTTCCCCACAAAAGGATGGGGGCTGTTATAAAATAAAGAGTTTTGCCCTCCAACCCAACAGGAATTCAAGAATCCTTACCAGAAAAATGTTTCAAGAAAAATTGATTCATCTAGAAGTGATCCGGAGGGGACTTTAATTTGGAAATTTTAAAAATTCAGATGATTCAAAAAGCTTTTTGGAGTAGTCCATGTCCTGAGACTATTTAAAAACCAATTTCCTCTAGAAAATATTTAAAGTCATCCTTCTTTGGATTATTTTTTTTTTTTTTAGTGGATGCTCTGTAATCCATTTGGTATGGTCCTGAAATGACAAATTTTTGCAAATTGGATGCCTTTAGAAGCTATTTAAAGTGGTTCTTTGCTGCCAAATTTTTGAAAATCAATTTGAGGTATGGAGCAAGGGGCGCAACTGCCCTATCTACCCCATCCCTTCCCCCCGGGTGCGCCACTAATTACAGCGTAAATATTCCACCGAAGTATACAACAAAGAAAATAAACAATCAATCAAATACTTTTTTTGGGCTCACCCACTAAGCAATGTGCTATTGACTGAGGTTGCGTTTCACCTGCTATTTAATAAATTAAGGCAATATCCATCTAAATTTTTTCAATTATTTTCCAATGTCCATTCAGTCTTCACAACTTGCGTCCAATAAAAATGACCGTGTATTCACTTCACAAAAAAAAAGCCTCAGTATCAATTTCCAGGCATACACAAACATGACCTTGCACCAAAAGAGCAAAGCTACTGTGGATGCACATGTTCACCGAAAAACAAGCACAGAAACGTGGTCACGTGATAAGCTCTAATCCAATCACAAGATTTCAACCTCATCGCTGCGAGCTTTTCTGCTGAAGGTGACCTGGTGGTCTGGGGGTAAGGTGACAAACCTCCGTGCTGGCGTTCCGGGGTTCAATCCTGATCTGATTGCCAAACCCTTCCTTCACCTCTGATCAAGACGTGTATTAATCACAACTTGTGAATGTGAGGAATGCCAGGCCTCCACCGTGGTTCGGATCCCACGTTAAACTGTTAGGTCCTCCATTTCTTCTCACAATCACCCTAACATTACACATTAGCGTAAGTGCGTATAGCCGGAACGGGTAGTAATATGTGGTGCTAATAATAATAGTTATAATAATAATAATAATAATAATAAAGTTCTGCTGAATTTCAACTTATCTCTACTTTGTCTGCCCTCCCTTAGATCTTCGGCATGGGAAAACCGAACAAATCTCAGAGCCAACCATCTCAAATCAGTGCGCATGCGCTTTAGAGCCAGAAGCCAGCAGACATCTTCGTTGGCCGTTGTGAGGAGATTTGAAATAACCCATTAATGTAAAGCGTGTTTATCGATGTATTGGAATGTGTCATGACACAGAGTTATAATTTAAAAACAACCATCGGGAGAGTGATCTTAAATATATGTGTATCCACTATTAAATAAAATATGTTGATGATCAGCTGTTTTAATTTGGCGTTGCAATGCATCATGGGTCAACATTCAGCGTGTGAGTTGCTGCTCCACTGAGGCAGATTCTGCTTTCTAGTTTCGGCCAACATGTGAATCAAGCTTACCATCTTAAAACGCGCGGTGGACTACCGTCCATGTGAAGGGTTTCGTTTTGTCTCTTTGATGTTGAACAATGCGACCACCGCTAACCGACGAGAAAATAGCACTGGAATCCAGCCATCACGCGCTGACCATATGAAACCCAATTGACCAAACTTGCGGTAGATCTGACGTGACAGTAGAAGACACGCGTGACAAGGAACGTTCGTGTGAAACGGCACTTCAACTCAGATGTATCCATACGCCAAGTAATGTAATCTTCAGCTGTCACTTTTATTTGGTTAGTAAAAAATATAATAATGTGATTAGCCCATTTCCGATGGTTGAAATTAGTAGAAAAACGGCTTAACCAATTTTTTCCAAATGAACAGTTATTTTAAAGATTAGGGGGCCGGGATTCATGGGGAAAATAGTAACTTTCAACGAAATCCCCAATTTTCCCGGTGAATTTCCAGATTTTCAGCTGTGTACACAGTAACTAGTCTGTACTACCATTATTGGTTTACATCACCCTTGAAAAATACACTATCAGAATGTAAAAATGAATTGAAGCATTTGCTACACAATCCTCTTGCACTAATAGTATAACACTTATAATATTGCAGAATATGATCAATGCTGGGAGCAAAAAATTACATATTTTATAAAAGTTTATTCCAACCAAAATGGTACTAAAGTATTAATTCAAAATAAAACAATATTTTTCTTACCACCTGTTCAGGTTATACACATTATATATTAACTACTCTAAAGGAATAAGGATGAAGAAGGATTATTTTAGAGGTAATCTACCCGCGTTTGTGTGGAGGTAGAGTGGGAAACCATTTATTTTAAAAACCACACTCAGTACCCTTTACCGAGATTCGAACCCCGATTTCCCCATCATTAACAGACCAATTTAAAATGACCATTCAGCCACTGAAGTGGGTCAATTAATTTTTAAATATGATCCCTGATACGTGATTGAAATTCAATGATAGTTTAGTAATGATAATAGGGCCACCCTTAGTAGACGCAGGGCCCAGGGCTAAACCCCCCAGTTATCTGATTCACACACCCCTCTCCTCCCATCCAAAAAAGAAATAATTAAAAACTTATTGTCTAATGTTATTACAATATTTTGCACCTATATACCTATTTTCAGACGAATAAGGTAAGAGGAAATGACCTAAAAAACTAAAATATCTTTAATAATTTAAATTAGAAGTCATGATTTTTATACTAGCCTCNAACTGTGCCAAGTTTTAATTAAGTCGGTTAATGCGTTCAGAAGTTTTCATGATACATATCCACGACAGACAGACATACAGACAGACAGACAAATCGGTGGCACTAAAACTGAGAACTCACTTCACTCGTTCAATAACTTAAACTACATGGCTATGTTTTTATTAGTTTTCACACTGATACTATTTACTAAATTGCCTACTACAGGGAGACAGCTAAATGAGTGTGCAAGTAAAAATTCCCCACTCTAAATTGTTTTATTTCTTTTGTCGCCCAAACAAAGGAAGCACCCCCCGCCTTCCCCACAACCCTCTCTCCACCACTGCATCAATTGCACAACCCTAAGGACAACTCTGATTGAATAGTTTGGAACTTAATCTTAATTTGAGACAGCCTCGACTTTCGCTGGGACAAATAATGCAGAGTAAGGCCAATACTGAGTTTAGAGTCCCAGGTTCGATTCCCAGCATGGCCAAATGATTATTATTATTATTATTATTATTGGTGAAATGTGGATTTCAGTGGTGAATTAACGCCTAGAGACTGTATATTGTGTGTGTTCCAGATTTAAGTTAGTTTATAAGTCGTGTGCTGAATAATCTGTTGGTTCAGAAAGTGCATATTTGATACCTCAAATAAATTGAAAAAAAAAGAGAAAAATTATTATTACATTCCAGGACACCCTTCACTGATATTAAACAACTGTTGAGGTCCCCATGTGATGAAAATTAAACTATTATGTTTGTTCTAGGGAAATGCTTTATTTATTTTGGTCGAAGAAAAATATATGTATTGCTTTAAAAACTGCAAAAAAAACACTGATCTTAACTCATATTCCTTATGCCCCCCCTCTTAATGCTTCAGATTTATTGATTGCATTCGTTCCGTTTAAATAAACGGAATTCTTAAACAGAAAAAAATACATCTGATTGGCAATATCTCATTTACCTAGGCAGCCCCCTTAACATCCAGATTACATACAAGTGTTTTAGAAGTTGTTATAATAATAAATACTTAGCAGTGTTCCATTTCATAGATTTAAAACGAAATGCAATCCAATTTAATGAGGGTGCAAGTAATGGACAGCGTGGATTAAACTATATCGTTTTAATCATCTAGTTTTGTATAACAAAGGGAAGGTTTTGTAACGCTTTCCAAAAGTGAATAATGACACTGACAAAATTACACCCCCCAAGTTAACAAAGTGTAACGCTTTAGCGAAACTACAAAATTACCTCTGGCAAACAATTACCTTGTTTGAAACCGTTTGTACAGTTTTGCACTTATAATTAACCAAGATGGAGTTCTACAGTGAAGTTAATTACTATTCAAGCCCTATCTCCAACAGTTAAGTCTGTCGAAGCGGTTAAAGAAAAGTTTGAAAAAAAATATGAATATTTACACTTTATTTAAATAAAATTGTATATATGCATGTGAATTATGTGACTTTGACGGCTACTTAAATATAAGTGCTCTCATTTTATTTAATAACAGCTGAAATTTGAATTATTATTTTTCAACCCACTAGCTTCATAAAATAATACACTTGTAGCATTTTATACCATTTATTAATGCATATTTAAAAGTTTACAAGCTGCCAATGGTTTGTGTTCCATTTTCGGAAGTGCCTAAAGAGTTGGCTTAGTGGATAGTACATCTGACAATGACCCAGGAGTCCGTGTCTTTAATTCTAGCTGGGTGCAATTAGTGTGTTTTCCTTAAAATGTATGTTTCCCCATGTAAATATTACTTAATTTAGGAAAAAGTGTGGTTCTACAGGCTAGTTGCATCTTGTTGTCTTACAGGGTGTTGCAGTCAAAATATATTATAGTTCAATTGATGATTTAATATAGGCCTAATGATAGTAGCTTAGTCATATAATCATATATTATTAAAAATAAAAAGGTAAACCTATATAAAATAAATGTTACTGCCGAATATATAGTTAAGAAATAACTTATAAACCAATAGAAATAAGATTTTATATATTAATATAAATTAATCATATTCCTATAAATATATAAAAGATTATACTTACATTCCTGTAAATAATAGAAATATATGATAAATATTATCATGAAACCAAATTTGATTTTGTGTTTTATGGTTCATCTAATAAAACTTTAAATCAAATAAGTATTATCTATTGATCAGAAATATAATTATTATTTTTGATTTATTTATAAGAATTTAATAATAAATATTAGCTCTTAAGTACCTGCTTAGTTTGTCGCATAGCCTAATGCGTCAATCTCGCAATAAACTGGAATGCCGATGATAGAGTGATCAGTGTTCGAACCCCAGTCAGTTGTGATGAAGGGTTTCTTCCCTAAATATACTACCACACTATCTAAATTTAACCTTTATCATCCCTAAAACATTAGTGTAATTAAAATAATGTATGCATAGAGTCCAAATATTTAGTAAAACGCTGTTAAAACTAAAATAGCAGATAGGTAGTGCAATTTTGCTGATATCTAACTACCAACTACCCACTTCGGTGGCCGCATGGTCTAACGCGCTACTCTTGCAGTAGACTAGACTGCCGATGATGGGGATACCGAGGCTATAATCTCGGTCGGGTGTACTGAGGACTTTTTTTTACTAAATTGTTTTCAACTCTCCCTCCACGTAAATGTGGGAACATTTCCTCTTAATATAACCTTTCAAATCCTTAACACATTAGCGTAATTATCACATAAGCGATAACCCAAACGGGTAGTAATAAGTGGTGCTAAAAAAACACTACTTATTTCAATACAGCACTCTCTAGCTTTTAGTTTTTTTATACATCCATTTATGAACTATCCATAGAATTCTCTCCCATGCCTGATACATTATTAAACACTGCCAATATAAATTATGACTATAAAATCTTAACCATCTTCCAACATAATTAACCAACAATATTAACTAACAAATTTATAACATGTTATTAACACTAACGTTTCCAATAACCATGAAAACAACCACCAAATAGCTGCTGAAGCCATTCAATTTTCAACCCCAGCCCCCTTTGTCAGCGTTTTCACACATTAACCCCTGTTGTCCCTGGAGTACGACGGGATACATCTTATTATTAAAGGTGTACCCCGCCAGAAAATACTTCCAAAAGCCTCCACTGGTTGTACCATACATTCACATAGATATTATTCGTAAATATATATGTGTATGCAGTCCAAATTCCATCAGAAGAACATTATAAGACAGTTAGAAATGTTTTTAACGTACTTTTATGTATTCATAAGTCAAGACCCGCTTTTATGGCCGCACGGTCTAAGGCGTTTCTCTCGCAATAGAATAGATTACCGAAGATGGGGTGATCGGGGTTTGATCCCGGTCGTGTATATTAAGGGTGGATTTTCCTAAATGGTTTTCCACTCTCCCTTCACGCAAATGCGGGTACACTTCATCTTAATATAACCTTACTGATTAATAAAATCACTAGAGGAATTAGTGCATAATAGTATAACCCTAATGGGTAGTAAGACGCCGTGAAAAATAGAACATAAAATTATAATCGTCTAGACCTGGCGTTCCTAAAGTTTCGAGGTAAAGTGCCCATAAATCTATTAATAAACCTAGTTGTGGGGTCGCATGCCCCACACATAGGTGTTTTGGGGTTTAAATAAATACATTGGCTTTATTTTGTATTTATAAAACCTGACACACGAATTTTCAATATATTGTTATATATTTATAAAAGGAATAGTGGATCGTTGCAGCGATGGCTGCAAGATTATCGCGCTAAAATGTATTCAAAACTTTTATTGGGAAATGTTCTATACAATGAGGTTTCACTCGACTTTCTAGCTAAAGGGTTGAGCTTGATTCACACGTTCGCCGAAAATAGAAAGCAGAATCTGCCCGAGTGAAGCCGCAATTCACACACTTTAAGTTGACACGTGATGCATTGCAATGCTAGCTTAAAACAGCTTATTAACAACAGATTTTATTTGCTAGTGGATAAACATATATTTTAGATCATTCTCACGATGGATGCTTTCAAATTATAACAGTGTTGTGGAACAATCCAATACATCGATACACACGTTTTACATTAACGAGTTATTTCATCAAATCTCCTCACAACGGTAAAACGAAGCCGTCCACTCGGTTCTGGCTGCAAAGCGCATGTGTTGTCAAATGCGCATGCGCACTGATTTGAGATGGTTGGTCATGAGATATGATTGGTTCTCCTGTGCCGAACATCTCAGACGGAGCATACAAAGTGGAGAGGAGTTGAACTTCAGAAGAAAAGCTCACGCAAATAAGGCGGAAATCATCTGATTGGCTTAGAGCTCATCGCGTGACCACTTTTCTGTTCTGCGCTTGTTTTTCGGTGAATGAGAATCCACAGTTACTCGTCAAATTTCAATATATTTTGTGTTTTCAATATTTAATTTGAAGCAAAACGTGTGGTTCATCTGTACACCACGAGGAGAGCTTTAAAACAATCCCACTGCCGGTACTATAATAATGTGTTGCCTCATACCACCCAAGAAAATAATTAAGTTATTATTTTTAACCCAAGTTAAAACATTTTATCAACCGATACATAATCGTATACAGGGTGGGGCAGAAGCAATTAGACGATTAGTAACTTGAAAATTAACACTTTAATTGAAAAATAAATATTCACTAGCTCAATAAAAGCAATCTACATACTACAATTTTACACTTTTTGGAGATAACGTAAGTCAGGTGAGCTCCCCTGGACGTTAGACAAACCTCAGCACGCTTTCCATTACTTTCCTCAGCATAGATCGAGTAATTGTTTCTGACCCACCCTATACAAATCATGGTTTCCATGGTAATATATTATTCTTATTATTATTATATTGCTATCTCTAGCACCGCGTCTTACTACCCGTTCGGGCTATACGTCTATGAACTAATTACGCCAATGTTGATTTAAGAGGAAGTGTACCCACAATTGCGTGGGGGGAGAGGTGAAACCACCCTCAGTACACCCAACCGGGATGTGAACCTGAATTTCCCCGTCATCGGCAGTTGATTATATTGCTAGAGTGACGCCTTAGACCATGTGGACACCGAAGTGGGTTCATGGTGATGTAATCAAAGAGTTATTGTACAGATACGCCGCTGCGCACAACAGATGAAGAGCTGGAAATTATAGTGAAAACTGTTTTTGTTGAAAGCAACTGATTTTTCCGACATCCTAGACCCCTTAACCTTAAAATGAAGAATTTGTGTTCGACAAAATCGGTTCAGCCGTTTTCTAGTAATTTCAATTACTGGCGATTTGTTTATCCAATTATATATAAACATAGGGTTGTGCGAAGCCTCGAAAAAAACATCAGCTTCGACTTGGCTTCGAAACAAATTCTGGCTTCGAAGCTTCGCCAATAAATACAGCGACAGTAAAATTACCCCATTTATGTTCAATTATAGCCATTCTGAGCTGTTTTGTACATTACAAATTAATATTCCTATGGGGGAAAATCTGAAGAAATTGAATTGCATGTTGTGATAATAACTTGATTTGTTAGAGTAAGACAAAATATTACAAATAATCGTGCACTAAAAACGTATTTCAAGTAATTTTAGTGCATAAAGTTAAAAAAATAACCACAAAATAATGTTATTTTTAAAAGCATAAAACAACTAAAAGAAAATATTTCAACTTCGATTCGGTTCGAGAATACTTCATATATACGATTCGAGTTCGCTTCGAATTTAAAAAAAAAAGTGTACTTTGCACACCCCTAAAATATATATTCATCCTAGCATCTATAAGGCGTAATTTTTCATTCACCAATAAATTAAAATAGGGGGGGGGGGTGAGTAGTTTATAGTAAAATACTATTAATTTCAAACTTACGCCTGCGAATTCAAGCGTTGATAATAAATTAGATGTCTATATGTCCTTTTTGGCTAATTTATTTTAAAAAAATTTTAAACTATAAGGTCTCTTTAATTTAAAATATAAATGTTCATTAATTAACTTTTAAAACTCCTTTAAAATAAACCCTTTATCCTATGATGAATTAAAATATTAAGTGTCAATAAAGGGTCTCACCTCACCAGATTTCAAATAACTTTATTTTTAAAATTTATTAATTTTGATCGAATGGTACTTTAAACTAGAAAGATTATCTATTTCTAAGGTAAGTTTTAAAAATAAAATACGAGTTAATGGTAAATAAATAAGGCTTAAGGCAATAACGTGCAATGCCCCAAACTCTATAACAGTTAATATGTGATGTGTTTCTATAACAACATTGAGAAAAAGCGTATTTGTAATGATTTGTGGCAGTTAAAAGTTCGCTTCAAATTATATAAAAAGTAGAATTAGTCAAACTAATGAATTATTGATTTTTAAGCCATCAATTTCTCAGAACTAAGATTTAATAACAAAGATTATTATTGCCTCAAGCCCTTGATATATTAGTGTAATAGGCTTCAGTTGAACTGTGTGAAACTATTTTTGTTTATTCTACCTCCACAAACTCCATTATTAAAGCCAATGTGTATTTACAAAATACCTTCGGTTATTTTTTGTTGTTTTTTTCGTTTTACTTTCTCATATCAATAGAAAGTATTGTATTCATGAAAATATTCGACCTCAAGTATATGATACATATCTACGTTTTATGTGTGTCCAAAGCAAAAAAAGTGAATTTTACAATTCTGTCTGACTGTCTGTCTTTCCCTAACCAAAGAGGTTTGATGGATTTTATTCAAACTTGATAGTAAGATGTTTTAGGGCAAATACATCGGGAAATGTTATTAATTTTTTGACCCTAGCCCTAAAATTAGAGTACTTTACTGATGAATCGTTTTATATAACTCTAAATTTTTTGAAAATGGTTGTTACGGTTTTGATTAAAATGGATATCTAGGAGTTTTTGATCCCCAAATTATACTATATACTTTGTTTTCGGGTAAAAATTAGCCAAAGGGTAATTTATGAATGGGTGACATTCAAAAATTCAAAATATTTTGAAAATGGCTCTAAAGATTTTGTCTAAAAATGTAACTAGAGTTTTTACATGACAGTTATAGTTGTATACTTGTTTTTTGGTGAATTTGCTTAAGGGTAGTTTAATGTTGACTCCTCTAAAAAAATTTAAAAATTGCCTTAATGATTTGGTTTAAAATATGTGTTTGTAAATATTTTTCACTATAAATAATTATATGTTTGTTTTTATTTAAAAAAATACTTAACAGTAGTTTACTTATGACTGATTTTGGTAAAAATTTGAATTTTTTGTAGAATGGTTTTAACTATTTTGTTCAAAATTGATATTGTGTGACTACTTTTCATTATAACAATGTGTAATTTATTTTCTAAAATAAATTAATTTAAGGGTAGTTTAATTACGGCAAATTTTATGAAATTTGAAATTTTTTTGAAATTGGCCTTGAATATTTAGATTAAAATGGATATCTGGGAATAAGTTTTAAGAATATGTTTTAATTTTTGCAAATTATAAATAGACTTAGGTTAGTTTACAAATAACATGTTTTATAAAATTTGTTAAAAATATTTAAACCATTTGGCTTGAAATTTATATATAAAGACTATTTATTGTGATTAGAAATATCGAGTGCTGGTTTTTATGGGTTTGTCAGGCAAAACCCAAGAGTAAGGTGAATGTGATTGGAATGAGATATTTTAGAAATGTATATGGAAAAACTCGTCTGGACAGAGTCAGTGATGAATGGGTGTTGAAGGAGTGCGGTTTGAAAGGGAATCCAATAGATCGATGTGAAAGAAGCGTCTTACGTTGGTTTGGAGATGTTGAGAGGATGAGTGTGGATCCAGTGACGAAGCAAATATATTATGGAAGTGTGTGGATCAAAAGGAAGTGGTAGGACATGTAAGAAGTGGCTAAATGGTGTAGATGATTGTGTGAAAAAGAGAAACATTAAGAGTTTGAAGAATAAAATAACATGTATGACCAAGTGTTTGGATGTTGTTGAAGTGAAGGTAGTATGCAAGGACAGGGAAATGTGAAAAAAGTTAATGAGGATGTATTAAGTACGGAGTTTTTTTAACTATATGCACAGTTTTTTTGCCTACCCCATAAGGGAATTGCGTGATTAGGTTTGTAGGCCTGTGTATATTTTAGGAAAAAAACTTCTTAAAAGTCATTTTCAAAAAACTTAATTTTGAAGCTTTAATACACAATATGAGAAAGTTTTTGTAATTATGTCATACCATTTGTTTAATGTGGGTAGCATATTGCCTCACTAGAGCGATGATAAAAAACCATTCCGATTGAAAACGTCACAAGTTCTTTTATAATTGAACAATATTTGTCTCGTTTAATGGTCGTGATTAGTAAATACGTCACACTATGGGTAACCACTTGATAAATAACTTGGTTCAAATATTTAAGGAGTAGAAATGAGATCAAACCTTGGTCAGAAGGCAGGAAGAAAACGTGCATTCCGAAATTACTATGAACGTGGTCTCAGAATTTAATAATCTAAATTTTGTTTAAGATGGTTTTTAGTAGTAAAACAATAGTCAATAGTTAACTAACGTTTTTATTTTCTCACCTAAATATTCAATAGGCATAGTGTAACTATAAAGAATAAAAACCTAGTTTTCATATTATTCTTTTTTAACTAACGTAGTGTAAGTCCTTAAATAATAACGCTTTACTCCAAAACTATCACATTGATATGCATTCTATATGTTTTAATTGTATAACATGGGTGATAGTATCAGGAATGTATTCATATATAATTTCAATCTTGACTGAAAAGAAAATTAGAAATAAACAGCTAAGCTTAAAAATAAATATTTTCTGACTAAGAACATTTTGTTGTATTCACTTTTATATATTAAACCAATATTAATTTAATTTTTTTTTTAACTAAATGCAATCTCACCGGAATCAGGATCATTTATCCGGATGATTTGGATTACATTTATTTAATAATAATATAACAGTGATTAAATTAATCTTAGACATTTTTAAACGATTCTTTTTGCAATATAACCAATGATACACCTATATATATACTAAGTGGTATATTTGAGTAATCATATAGATTCGTTGTATCATTATTAAACTGCCACAAATTCGCAGAAAACTTAAACACACATCCACTGACTCCAATCTCTTCAGTAACAACATCGCATCTCACAACACCAGCCGAAATCTCTTTAAAAACAATCACCTTAAAGCCGATGCGCTGTGATATATGAAACCGTGTGAGTATTTCACACTAATAACGATTTTGACTCACCGAAAACTCGGCCCGCATGGATCCAAACGAAACCCAACAGGAAGGACAGTATCTCAAACCCGAGAAACATTTTAGGACGAACCATTTGTCTACAACACTTTTTTTAAGTACCACTCGATAAAATTATCTATTCGCACTTCTATTATTTTCGCGCGTTAAAATATATTTAAAATGTACTTCACCCTAAACTTTAAAAAATGTAAAATAAAATATTTAAAAAAAAATCCCTTTTAATCACTGTGAATTCAATTTAAATTAGTTCTGATGGACAACTCCGTATAGGTCTGTTAAACCGATAACGAATTGATTTGGAATTAAAGTTTGAGTGAATAACCATCTAGCCGAGCCGGACGACACTTCCAGTTCGGCACATGGCTTGGCGCCTACTGCGCGGAGTGCTGCAACCCTCACACTACTTAATGCCCCGCAGCAAGAGCATCCTAGCGGCCGCACCCCACACTATCATCCTTTTCCCATCGTTTTGCTCCTGCGTCGGCGTTAAAATTAAAGTCTAGAATCCGCGCTTTAGCCACGCCTTCAGAACACACGACGCGAGGAGATGATTTATATTGAACAATAAATTTGTGAGCATAGTGTGGTGCAATTAAAGACATATTCAGGTAAATTGATCATCGCAAACTACAATCTTTAGCGTCTTATATCACGTGTTGTCGTTAGAACATACATTAGGTACCTTTCATAATTATGGCACGTCATTTTAAAAATTTGTTCGATGTCCACGAAAGTTTTGAAGTCAGAATATTATCACAAGTTACTGATTTGTTATCAGAAGGTTTTAAATTACGTCATATTTCTAATCCTCGTACCAGTGACCAAGCAGTCTCCGTTGTTGGATTCACATTGCAATTGGTCACCTTTTACTGGAAGGTTTTGTTTGATTTCATTTAGATTTATTGGGCTATTTTTCAAAATCAATATGTGTGTAACTCTAATGATTCATCAAAGATGTTTTATAAAATAATAACACATATTCTTGAAAAATTTAGAATACATTTATATTAGGATTTTATCAAATAAATTATCGAAATTTGGGAGACTAACCTTACATGCGAATCAATGAAAAATGTAATAGCATGATCTGAAAATAATATTATCTTATTCGACATAAACTCTACATTTATGTCATAACAAATTATTAAAATATTTCGAGGTTCATTCGTAAATATTTTTCACAATATTGGCGTTCATTTTTATAATCGCGTAATATATTGTAAAAACTCTTTAAAAAATGTTATGCAATATATTAACACATATTTTATCGAAGGTGGTGTCAAACTTTATAACATATATTTTATCGAAGGTGGTGTTGAACTGTATAACATATATTTTATCGAAGGTGGTGTTGTACTTTATAACATATATTTTATCGAAGGTGGTGTCAAACTTTATAACATATATTTTATCGAAGGTGGTGTTGAACTTTATAACATATATTTTATCGAAGGTGGTGTTGTACTTTATAACATATATTTTATCGAAGGTGGTGTTTTACCGAAGGTGGTGTTGAACTTTATAACATATATTTTATCGAAGGTGGTGTCAAACTTTATAACATATATTTTATCGAAAGTGGTATTAAACTTTATAACATATATTTTACCGAAGGTGGTGTTGAACTTTATAACATATATTTTGGCGTACAAACTGATCGAGTAATATAGAATTTATAAAATAAATAATTCTCTTTCTTATAAGAAATATGAGAATTTAAGAACCCCCTCCCCCTTATAACGGTTAAATTCATTTGTGGATGGATATCGCTTGTGTAGAGAATATTATCAGTTTATATAGAATTCCAGCAGACACTTGAGGAAAGCAACTAAGAGGGTCTTTTTTATGAAGAGTTACTGTACATTTATTCCGCAAGTTAGAATTATGGAGGCTTTTTATTTAATCAAAATAATAGACATAATATTTAATTTTAACTCTAAATAAATAATTTCTAATAATTTGTATATTAGTCGAACATAAATATTACAGTACATTTAGTAGTTTTTCTTATTCTAAGTAAAATTACTTACATAATCACCTGGATTAAATTGTTTGTGCTTTTGAACTAATTGACGATTAGAACTAAAACTGGTAAATATACAAGATCTATAGGTGCACTTATCGTCAATATTTGGTATTCTAATTTACCAAAGCCATTTTGGAGTCTGATGTGTACAAATACTCGAAAAATTTAAAAAGGCACGCAAGGTTTCAAGATATTTAAAAAAAATTGGTAACCACACACGTGAGCACGTCGTTAAAGGCACCAGTCTCGTCAAGTCAGCTTTTCAAGAGTCGAGGAAGTCGAGTATATTGAGGTCATTTTTCCAAAATGGCTTCTCAATCTTCCTCCTAAAAATGTCGGGTATATTTAGTCCAAATTCTACTTTCCTCATCCATTTTCCAACTAGAGTGAATATTCAGATATCCCGGACGTGGTTTACGTGAAAACGAAGTTGTATTCAATAAGGTAATAACCCACTTTGGTGGCCGTATGGTCTAAGGTGTTACTCTCACAGTAGGCTGGACTGCCAATAACGGGGAGATCAAGGTTCGAATTTAGGTCGGGTGTACTGAGGGTGTTTTTTCCTAAATGGTTTTCCACTCTTACCTTCATTTAAATGCGGGTTCACTTCCTCTAAGCTAAACCTTCCTAATCCCTAATCCAGTAGCTTAATTAGTACATAGGCGTATAACCCGAATGGGTAGTAAGACGCGGTGTTAAATAAAAAGGATAATAATACTATCTTGAATTTAATCGTTTTATCCGTTTTATTTGGAAAATTAATAAATCACTACTCACATCGATTGGCACGTAGGCTAGGGCGTGAATCTCCTTTTGTCTGGCTGGTTTTGTCGATGACGGTGGGTTGGGTAACGAATTATGGCCGGGTGTACCGTAAATTTGTACTGCAAATTTTTCTTCAAAAATTAAATACCTATTCAGGATTGAAACTTGGTTAAAGCAATCGCCAGTCCAATTTTCATTGAAAGTGTCTTAACTAACAGATATAAATCTTACAGAATCGACCTACACGTATTCATACGTCAAGTCATGTGATATTTTATTATATATTATTAATACCTAAAATGACAGTAAATATATATATTTTTTAAATGAACTCTCACTGCTTTTTAGTAAACGTTTGGGTTTTACGCATACATCGAATTCGCTAGTGGAATAGGTATTAGGAAGGAATAATTTTAGAGGAAATGTACTCACATTTGAGTGATAAGAAATGAAAAACTATTTAGGGAAAATCATCCTTAGTACAACCAACCAGGATTCAAACCCCTATCTTTCCGTCAACGCTAGTCCAGTCCAACACTAGAGTGACGCCTTAAACCTTGAGACCACCAATGTGGGTTAAAGTATTGAGCTCAAAAAATATGTTTGCAAATTTTAAAAGTTTCTTCCTACCGAAATCCTACCACATAACATTTCTCCAACGAGAAGGAAGATACCTAACTGTGACGTCACGGTAGGTACAGATAGGATCCCCCATGTAAATGTATGTAGCCTACTTTCTATTATGCGAATTTTAAAGATACAGTGTTGAAACAAAGATCATGAATTCTAAAATAATTCTAAAAAGAGTCTTAAATCATCACAATATTATTTTTTGTGATTAAAAAGTAGTATTTTTCTGTAAACAATTTTTTTTTTTAATTGTCTACAACTCAGCCTATTGGGTTTATTAACGAAAATGTCCTCTAGGAATATTACTGCAAGGATGTAGATTAAAAAGATCCTTGTAATTATGTGTATCTAGAAAAGGAAAAGAATAATATAATTTTGAAATGCAGGTTTATGCTGTCCAGTTCCAAATAGTAGAGTGAGTGTTTATACTCGTCAGTGTTCGAGGGGAAGTATTGTCAGTAGATAAATAAGAACCCTCACAGGATGAACTGCTAGTTTACTTTCCTCTCTTTGTATTTCGTACGTTGGCGTCCAAGGACCGGTTTCATAATCAGGTTTAGTAGACCTACAGTGCGGTGCTATAAAAAAATAAAAGATGGCATCTTCTTGAACTCGAATGGAATGGGCCATTTCCGCAAATGAAACTAGTGCCATTCCATTCTGGTCTAGTTAGATGTCGTTTTGTATTTAGTTGTTGTTTTTTTTTTATTTGAGGATTGAGGTATTAAACGGGTTTTCTTTCTGAACCGACTGACTATATCAGCACACGATTTATAAACTAACTTAAATCTAGAACAAGCACAACATCCAGTCCCCAGTCGTTAATTCATCACTGTGAAAGAAGAAACTCACATTTTCACCAATGATCAATTTCTCGGCAATGCCGGGATTCAAACTTGGGACCTTTAGCTCAGGAGACAGACACACTACTGACAGAGCTAATGTATCGAACTGTATTTAGTGTAGCACCTCCCTTGAGCAGTGCTAAGCCTGACTATTCTTTATTTATTTATTTTAGGTATTTAACGAACACCTTCTGAACCAACAGCACACGAGTGTTTCTATGAGCGAGAGAGAAAGGACCTACCAATTTTGCCGGGAAAGGTATTTTCACATACCTTCCAAGGTTCTCTTACATGTCACAATCAACATTGGAATGACGGCTTTACTTCCCCTCCAAAGGAAGTTGTGCTACGGATTTTTATTGCTCAGTAAAAATCCGTCGACTGCGGCTGGGTTTGAACTCACGAACATCTGGTCCTGAGAATAGCACTTTATCCCAAGACTATCGAGGTTGACAAGCCTGAATAATAAACTAGCCCTAATTATAATAGTACTTAGAATGTGCTTAGGCGCGTTACATTTTCACAAAATATCTTTGAATCCGCAACGTCGTTAATAAACTACCTTACGTACCGAAGTCTAAAGAAGGTAGGATTTCAAGGATTCTAATAATTCTCAGGTTACCTCATTCCCTTTTCTCGTGCCTTCGTTAAATCCATTTTTCAAGCCAACATAGTTTGTTTTTTTCCCCCTTGTCCCCTTGGCGCCCGATCCGGCGACTACCCAAACAAGGAAACCACCGATTCAATTTAGTCCCCTGAGTAAGATGAGTGAGAGGGAGTTTTCTAGGGGGGAGGTGGGGGTTGGACCTTCGATTGGGGAAAAACAAGTCAGACTAAGCTCGAGAAGGAATTGTATGGGGGTGAAGGTGTGTTTCGAGAGGATTTACTTCACTCCTTTGTGGGTTACTTCCCATCTGGAGCGTTAATTCTAATAAAATATTCTAGTTTGTAAACAGGAAAATGGGAGCTGGAGTAGGATTTTGGGAGGAAGAACAGTTTAGAAGATAAACAATTTTTTTTTTCACAGTCAACATTGATAATAAGTTACTATATTATTAAATTTGATACTATTTATTAAACAATATTACATTTTCTAATAACATGGCTTGACGTATGAATATATGTTAATAGTTTTAGTAACTGGTGTATCTGTCAAATATGATTCCTCTTGACAGAATCCTACTAAAACAATATGTTATAATTATGACATAATTATTATTATTCACCCAATCGATGGCCACAAAATCTATCGCGCTACTCTCGTGTTGGACTAGACTGCCGAAGATGGGGAGATCGGGTTTCGATCCCAGTCGGGTGCACTGAGAGTGTTTTTTCCCTAAATGGTTTTCCACTCCCCTTATACTTAAATGCAGGTGCACTTCCTCTCAATTAAACCTTACTAATCCCTAACTTATTAGTGTAATTAGTGCATTGGCGTATAACCTGAACAGGTAGTAAGACGCGGTGATTAAAAAAAACACCGACCAGATAGGGAAGCCGGCTTCAACTTTACCTGGGTGTGTCATTAGTTGGGATTATCTGACCTTACTGGGCTGGGCATATTATGTTCTGAGAGTAGATGTTGTATTTACAATCGGTACAGTCAAAACCAGAACTTTCGTGGAAATGAACATTTCAAATCTATATTTACAATGATCAATAAGGACACATTGTTAAAATAATTAACGAGTAGATTTAGGCTAGAAAAAAATTAGTTCTAAATAAGGACATTGTGTGACACAAAATGAGATTAAATCACTGTATAGGGAATAAAAGTAACTGTATTTATATATGATTAAAAGGGATGATATTCTACCGCTTTTAAGCTGCTTCACTATAAAACATTATTTTTATTTAACATAATATAAATATTTCTAGTAATGTTCATGTTTATTTGATAGGGATTAATAATAATTGATAATATGGTTGTATCATCTTTTTTATTCCCTTCTCCTTATTTTTTATACTACTTTTCCTCTACGATGACATGTTTCGGTGATTTTTCCCAACTTCAAGTCTGAGGAAAACCAATTTTATTTCAATTTATTGTATAAAAATATGTAATAAAACTGTGAATTTAAAAAATTAAACATTAGAAATGGAAATAGTAAAGAGAAACTATTATGTGATATACGAAATATTAAATGAAGATAGTGAAAATTCAACGAAGCTTGTCGTCATCGTATAAGAAAAGTAGTATATAAAATAAGGAGAAAGGACTACAAAAATAAGATAAAACCTTACTATCAATTAATATAAATATTTCATTCTTTACATCTCATATGAATGTCTAGTTATACTAAACTTCAACCCAATACATTAATTACTTTACCTTAAAAAGGTAAGTAAAAAACATGAAATATCAAGTTTGATCACTTATTACTCGTGAATTGTAATGATTTAAAATCATTGAATCATTATTTATAGCTTATAATTACACACTTGCTAAAATTATGCAATTTTTTATTTATTATTTTTGTCAAATAATCTTAAGCGCGTATAGTATGATTTGCTGGTGATGGGGAATTCATGGTTCGAATCTTATCTGGGTGTAGTGAAGTTTTTTTTGTTTGTTTCCTAAATGATTTTCCAGCCTATAGGCGGCACCCTTACAATCTCTACTACTCTCACTACATCGCTGCAATGCACGTTGCATTTGTACACGGCTAACAGTTCTAGATCCTACACTTGTCCAGAAGTGTACACATTTGTTCATCACCGCGTCTTACTACCCGTTCGGATTATACACTTATGAAATAGCTAATCTAATGAGGTAATGACAAGGAAGGTTGGATTTAAAGGAAGTGTACCATAATTGGTGTGGAGGGAGAGTGTAAAACTATTTAGGGAAATCCAGCCTAAGTACACTTGACTGAAATTCAAATCCCGATCTCCCTGTCATTATCAATCCAGTAATTTGCAAGAGTGAGGCTTTAGACCATTCGACTCCAGAAGCGGGTAGATGTACATTTGCTTTGTTTTTAACATTATTTCCTACCTTACTTAAACAATATTATGAGTTATATCGTCTGTAATTGAATTCAAAAAAGTCATTTATTATTACATTTTATTTCCCGTAAATGAAGACCTCATTGTAAGAGAATTCAAGTTCTAAAAACGATACAATTTCTCCTCTATAGAAAATGAAGGAATCCTTTGTAATTTCAGATCTATATTTATTTTTTTTTTCGATGTTGCCTGAATAGCACAGGAACGCTGTCTTAATAATTTTTCCATTGATATTTTCTTGACATTTTTTATCTTCATTTTTCTTTCAAAGATGTACTATTATATAGTGACACATTTTATTTTTAATACAATCTTAGAATCAGATACCAACCACGCTTCTCGTTTTACTATGGGATGACACTTTCTTATTTTCTTGTACTGTCAAATATATTTTTCAAATTATGTTTCTACAAAAGAAAGTCCTTTATGAATATTTCCCACAATTTATGTACATTTCTGACAAAAATATAAACGCCACTAAGGTAAATATATGTGTTGTTATTCATTATTGTATTTTATTCAGTATATATTGATTGGCAAACCCAATGGTAATAGACCATTGGGAAGACCTAGACGCAGATGGAGAATAACTTTAGAATGGACCTGAAAGAGATAGGGTGTAATGAGGTGGACTGGATAGAACTAGCTCAAGATAAGTATGGAGTGTAATGAGGTGGACTGGGTAGAACTAACTCAATATATGGATAGGTTGTAATGAGGTGGGCTGGATAGAACTAGCTCAGTATAGGGATAGGGTGTAATGAAGTGGACTGGATCGAACTAGCTCAAGATAGGGATAGGGTGTAATGAGGTGGACTGTATAGAACTAACTCAAGATAGGGATAAGGTGTAATGAAGTTGATTGGATATACCTAGCTCAAGATAGGGATAGTGTGTAATGAGTTGGACTAGATATAACTAGCTATATAGGGTGTAATGAGGGGGACTGGATAGAACTAGCTCAAGATAGGGATAGGTGGCATACTTTTTTAAGTGCGGCAATGAAATTTTGATTTCCTAATTTTATACTGTATAGTAACTAGGTATATAATTAAGTGTCACTAAGCCATTAGATTAAATATAGTACAATAGACTCAATATTTGGTGCTGAACGTGACCGATTCCATCTAGAACTCTTGAAAACTCAAGTAAAACGAAATTGCATAAACGTTTTAAGTTTGAAAATACTTAATATATAATTTTGATGTTCATATTACCATAAACATTGGTAAATATAAAAACAACTAGGGCCTACGTATTATTAAATATCTTTGGGAAAATATATCAAAGGTGTAATGATATTGTTTTGGACCCCTCTCATATATTCAAAAAGTCATGGATGAAGTGTATTTTTCTTTAAAGTACTATATGTAAGGTTTCCTTTTAATACTTCAGCCATGGAGAATCACGCGCTTTCAGAAGTAATTTCAATGTATTGCGCTTTAAAACTTTTTTTTCTTTAAAAGACCAGCTCCGTCTTTTTAGAAAATCATGTGAAATGCTGGTTGCCTTTACCCAATAGGAAGCCAGCCTTCACAACATCAGGTTGCCAGGAGTTCTCCTATTAGTTAGTTTTAACACTGGTGACAAGGGGTCCAAGAGGCAAGGGGTAGGTCATATATAAGCAACTTGTGCGTATGAATCCACACAGTACCGGTAACATAAATCTGCAGAGTAATATAAGAGAACTCGGTAATATAACAGTGTAATATCGCATTACAGTACCGGTAGCAAAACTAGATAACTCGGTAATATAACAGTGAGTAGTAATATAAATCTACACGGCACACATGTACTCAGAATACAGAACATTGTAATATCACAGAGAAACAGTCTGTAATTTAACAAAAACTGTATCATTTAATATCAAATCTTCAGTACCGAAGGTGTCATCTAAATAAATCGTGTGCAACATTTAAAGTCTTACTCATTTTATAAGAATAAGAATCACAATTAATCAGATCACACAACCGTGTGATAAGTGGGTAGTAAGGCAGGTACGCGTCATCATCATAAAACCCACATATCATAATAAATAGTGCTCAATCACAAGGTAATATCACAATAAATCAAGTATAATTATAATTGGATCCCAATCGCGGGGCAAATACCAATATCATTATAATTGGCTCCCAATCGCGGGGCAAATACCATTATCATTATAATTGGCTCCCAATCGTGGGGCAAATACCAATATCATTATAATTGGCTCCCAATCGCCGGGCAAATACCAATATCGTTATAATTGGTGCCCAAACGTGGGGCAAAAACCAATATCATTATAATTGGCGCCCATCGTGGGCAGATATCGTTCTAAATATTTCTGTTTGTTTTTTACTGGGTTTTAAGCCATGACGTAACCATCATTTGAAAAACCAAACTAGACGATCCTGAAGCTAAGTATGCGTGATCACCACTACAGGTTTTTGTATTGTCAACAAATATTTCAGAGATAATCTAAATGCTAAACTTTTTCAATAATTTGTGTTGTTTATTTATTTTGTGTGTTCATTTAATGCAAGGATCAGTATCGAAATAATTTAATGAGTAGGTACGAAATATGTATGTTTAAAATATGTGTATTGGCATAATACTTGGGAAATGTTGATTTTATCAAATATTCTTTAAAATTTACACTATTTAATTTTAAGAGCTCTACAATTTTGCAATGATAAGTTATTTCGTATCTCAAATATTTGCGGAGATATGACCAAATTTGTAAATTTCCACTCATGTAAGGAAGGTGCCCTCTAATTCATTTTCATGGGAAAATGAGATGCACCAGGTTGTTTGTAATGTTAAACTGTGACTAGATACGAATTTTGATCAAAATCTCTAGAAATGATCTTGAGAAAGGAGATTTATTTTTTCCTTTTCTAGCACTAAAATAAACTACCCTTTATTCTAGGGTTGTGCTATAATTCTAAAAACACCTAAGTGGAACTTTATAAAAATCCAGTTTTGGACTGATCGGTAAAATGGTTTCAGCTCTAATTCCATAACAGTCAGGAGTTTTCAAAAACCAATTTTTCGAGTTTATTAGATCATTAAAACGTCGACACACATCAAAATCTCCAATTAAATTACTTTTTATGATGAAAATTGTCACCCGAGAATGCAAGTGCTCTATCTCCAAAATTGTTAAATTTGAGATATTTGGTGTTTACGTTTATTTAGAATGTATATTATTCACCTGCGGTGAAATTGAGACTACTATATAATTACTTAAGAAGATACAAACTCGAGTTGTCATCTAATAACATTTGTTTAGTACACAAGGTCAAACTTCAATGCTCTTTTACCCAAAAGTGAAAAATTTGACATAGAACACTTACATTCTCGGGTGACAAAATATTTTCTCCCTCCAAGAGGCCAGAAGAAAGTAAAATAACAGTTAGTACAAACCGCCCTGTGTACCTGTGTACAAACCAGTATGGATTCTCACCCCAACCTCCCTTCCTCTGAGTTTGAAACTTCATGCAGTGTTCCCACCAACGTGTTCTGTGTCGTATAGTTAGTGATTCATCAATATTGACTCGTGTTCGTCCTATTGTTATGATAGCTTGTTAAAAAAACTGCTTGTTACATATCATCCATAGATGTTCAGCGTAAGAATAATTTGGCATCGTACAACTTTGTTAAAAGGTATTGTACACCTGATACATGTTTGCCACAACTCTAACCATTCATCAACGTACATTTCGTTAAGAGTTGTTTATATTCAAGTTGGTAATCACTCGTTTCGAGTTGGAATCGTAAAGCATCATGGGATAACAACAGAAATGTCTGCGAAACGCGTGAATGAAAATGTCGCTCAAGCGGATGGTATGATTTGTTATAAACTTTAAAGTTCACAACAAATGTGAATCAAGGTTTATTAAAATGATCTACTAACGAGCAGATTTTTGGCTTGGATGAATACACTGTGTTACAGCTTCATAAAATAACTGTACACAGAGTCATGTTGAGAGTAGCTATAGCTTTCGGATTTTGCATTTAATTAGTCTAAACAAACCAAATACATATTTGATGTACAGCACAACGTATAAACTTTCTATTATATAAAAGTTACTTTATAGTTCGATTCCTAAATTGTACAAGTCTATAATATGTATGATGGAGCATGGATTTTAATCAGTTTTCAATTTGCGGCTAATATTTTGAGAGTGAACAGATAGATATAATATACAGGGTGTGTGTTAACTGATGTCAAATATTCTAGGGGCGTATCAAATTGAGTTTCTCGAAATCAGCTCTAACGATTTTGAATGAAGTTTGTAACTATTGACTTTTTAGCAATACAGGAATACAGAAAAAATAGCGTGTCCTTTTTTTTCCGTAAAAATAACTTAGAGAGTATATTTTACTTAAATATAGTTCTCCAATGGGATATGAAATAACATACCGTCGCAAAGTTGTAGGACGATTAAAAATAAAAATATTTATTTGTGATATATTTTTATAAACCCAATAATTTTTTAGCTATTTGCAAATATATTTTTTAAATTGTCTCTGAAATGGCGAGTTCATTGTTATTATCCTTAGTGATCAGATATGCTGCGTTTTTCTCAATGTCTCTGTAACAGTATATATAATTTCATTTAAGCTCTTTGGTGAAATGTTTCTATAACCAATTTTATTATTTCGTTTCACATATCTTACGAGTTTTGAATGAATATCTTCATTTTCAGGTAAAAGAGCAAGAAAGTCTATGAGGTGCTCTGTACCATTTATTTCATATTATTATTAATTTGTAATGTGCCGTACTTATCAGGCCAGAATAAATAAATGGAGTATTTTAGCTGCCAATATTTTTAGTCTTATTTTTGAAGACAGAATTGATTTTTGGAGTGAATTTGAGGATTTTTTTTCTAAACCAATTCGAAGTGTTAAGTTTTGTACACCCTAAAAATGTTAATTTTATTACATTTAGCATTGCATTATTTGAAAAGCTATTTGAAAAGCTATTTAAAAATTGTTGACCTGGTGGTCTAGGGCTAAGGTGTCAGACTTCTGTGCTGGGGGTCCGGGGTTCAATCCTCGGTCCCGGCACAGATTTATCTGATTGCCAAACCCTTCCTTCACCTCTGACAAGACGTGTATTAATCACAACTTGTGAATGTGTGGAATGCCAGGCCTCCACCGTGGTTCGGATTCCACGTTAAACTGTAGGTCCTCCATTTCATCTCACAATCACCCTACCATTGCACATTAGCGTAAGTGCGTACAACCTGAATGGGTAGTAAGACGTGGTGATAATAATAATAATAATAATAATAATAATAATAATAATAATAATAATAATAATAATAATAATAATAATAATAATAATAATATTTTTAAAATGTGCACATTGAAGACAGTGAAACCGTCTTTTTTTTAATCGCCGTATCTTACTGCCTTGTCGAGCTATACGATTATATAGGCCTACTAATTATTTTAATGTTTTTAGGGATTAGGAAGGTTATATATTTAGAGGAAATGTACCCTTATTTGCGTGGGTGGAGAGTGTAAAACAATTTTGGATAAACCCCTCTCAGTAAACCCGACTGAGATTTGAACCTCGATCTCAAGGTCATCGGCAGTATAGTCCACTGCGATAGTAGCGCCTTAGACCACACGACCACCCAAGTGGGTCCGTTAAATTTCTATTATTATTTTTTTTTTACGGGGCGATTAGAAGCTCTTACGGTTTCCTTTGTTCAATTACCATTTGTCAATTTATTAGAGCTCACCTCTTGAGCTACCGCGACAGTTGGTAGTGGCAGCCAGCCCCTGTGTCGCTCACATGACCAGAGTGGTCTGGTGAATGTTAGTCTTCCTGACTGTCCGTTTCCCTGAGAAGGTCCTGGAATGTGTGAGAGAGAGAGAGAGAGATAGCCAATACGTCATACTTGAAGTGACAGGGAAATCTGGTTTATGTGTAGAATTAGGGGATAATCAGATTTAGGATAATATGTCCCTTGTTCCGAGGTGGTCTTGTACTTGATATTCAAGTCGATGTTTGACGGAAGTACAGAACAGTAGCAACATTTCATGTTAATTATCATTTAAATGGTGTTTTACAACACGTAATCACAAGTGTGTCTCTTGAAGCCTTGAGACACACTTAAGTTGAAGTACTACCAAATAACTTTCTGCCATGTATGTTATAATTTCTCGTGGAACTTGAGTGTCCGAGTGACCATGGAAACCGGCGCCGGTAGCTCTCTCGCAGGGACTTAATTATTTTCCAATCTTGTGTCTGGTTAGGGTTGCCCGTTTTTTTCAAAAATAAGATAACAGACTATTTCAGTGGTGTCTGTTCCAGAAACTAATTAAACACTTTCAGTTGCTATTTAAAGGTTATTTTTTAAGGTCATAATTTGGAAAGGGTGGATAAAGAATGTTATATATTTGTCAAAAACGTTTTACCAACTAATGGTTCTGTAAAACATAAAACTTCGCTCCCTCTATCCAAAATATGCTAAGGGCTAAGAGTTATGTTATGTTATTATCTTTACTACAGTCTTAACATTTCTCTTTGGATTTGAAGTTGAAATATCTCCTATAATTTCTCCTTGGATTTGACGTTTGTATTTTTATTGGGGATCAAGTTGGACAAAAAAAAAAGAGTAATATATGAGGGGGTTGGGGTAAGAACATGATAACCCTCATTTGACGACAAAATTTGTTAGCAGTGATTTCTGGTTGCATACCACTTGAAATACAAGTTGTTTTCATAGTCAGTCAAGAACTTTAGGATTACTAATATACATGAATATTTTACTTATTTTTTGTAGCTATATTTCAGAAATTTATAGACGTTTAAATAGTGAACATATCCCATCTAAGTCAATGAGGGTTATCATGTTTTTGCCCCAACCCCCTCATATTCGAGAGCACGTTATTTTAATGTATAATAACCCTCTTAAAATTATTTTTACTTTCTCTCTATCTTACAGGTAGAGAAAGTATGGTGATCGTCAAAAAAATCGAACTCGAGATTTTGATGAATTTTGACGTTTCATGACTTCCTGAATCCGAAAAAGTGGTTTTTGAATTTCCGTCTGTCTGTCTGTCTGTCTGTATCTCCAACTAGAGCCTAAACTATTTTACCGATTGAGCTGAAACTTGATATCTAGGGTTTTCATA
>CABFWB010002688.1:0-21810 GCA_902151455.1 Timema bartmani | reverse complement strand
TATTTTTTTTTTTTTTTAGTATTTTTATAAAAGTTTAACACATTTCAAATATTTACACATCAATTCGTGTGATCTGAAATGGTCAATTTGACTTCCTCATATCTGAAGAAAGTGTTGTAATCGTGAACAATTTTGACCTCAAGATTTTGATGAATCTTTACGTTTTATGTGTATCCGAATGTGGATTTTACAAATATGTCTGTCTGTCTGTCCCTGTCCACAGATATGAAGCGATCGGATGGATTTTATTCAAAATTGTTACCTAGATGTTATAGGGCAATGTCTCAGAAAGTTCTTATTTTAGTCCTCATAGTAAGAGTAGTTTACTGACAAGTGAATTTTTTTTTATTCCAATTTTTTCAAAAATATTTCTAAAGATTAACGTGAGATCCGAGCCACGGTGGAGGCCTGGCATTCCTCACATTCACAAGTTGTGATTAATACACATCTTGTCAGAGGTGAAGGAAGGGTATGGCAATCAGATAAATCTGTGCCGGGACTGAGGATTGAACCTCGGACCTTCAGCACAGAAGTCTGACACCTTACCCCTAGACCACAAGGTCACCAACTTCTAGATGTTCTTTTCCACCATAATCTGTGTGGACACACCCCTTGATTTGAACAAGCACAAAAACACGCTTCGGTGGCCGCATGGTCTAATGCTCTACTCTTACAGTAGAATAGACTGCCGATGATGGGGAGATCAAGGTTCGAATCTAAGTCAGATGTATTGAGGATGGGTTTTCCCAAAATGGTTTTTTTACACTCTCACTCCAAGCGCAAATGCGGGTACACTTCCTTTGAATATAACCTTCCTACTCCCTAAAACTATTAGCGTAATAACGTATAACCCAAACGGATAGTATGAAGTGGTGCTGAATAAAAAATAAAGCACAAAAGTTTACTAGTAATAACTCTAACGTGTAAAAAGAATGAGGACTGTTTGGTTTGGAAAATAAAAACCATCATTTAATTGGAGGAGGAGGGAAAAACCAATTGGCAAATAACATACCCTCGTTACACCTGACCGAGATTTGAATCCCAGCCCCCTGTCTCCGGCGAGCGGGACTAATTGAGCTTGACATTTATACCTCGTGATACAAACATAATGTCAATACTGGGTATCATTGGCTTGTCAGATATTAAATCTGGCAACAGGATATGGTGTTTGTATTTTTTTTTAAATACTACATCGATGATTTCCAGTTTCTAGTTTTAATAATGGGGTTGGTCATTATCACCCCCTGCCCCTACCACCCCCCACCACCACCCCTGTCAGAGAGGCAATCGTTTGGACCCCTCCACTATCCTCACATGTGATCCATCTATTTAAACGGTTTAATAAGCTGTCATTACCTATATTTTTTTTTTATCGCCACCTCTTACTCCAATTTCAGATTATACGCATGTATAATTACTCTATCGGAGTAGGAATGAGGAAGGAACCATTTTGGAGGTAATCTGCAAGCGTTTGCCTGGAAGGAGAGTGATAAACTATTTAGGAAAAAACATTTTTAGCACACCTGACAGGGACTCGAGCCCCGATCTTCACGTTTATCAGTAGACCAGTCTAAAACGATAGTGACGCATTAGACCATTTGGCCACTGAAGTGGGTAGTAATTAAGATTTAATTTAAAGGCAATACGGATGATCGAGATTTAAATTTATTATCTAGAATCTTATTCTCAAGTGGATTTATTAATTTAACCAGTGTAAACATTATATAGGCTATAAATAAACTAGAAATGTGACACGCACATTTTATCACGCCGATAAAGGCGTCCGTCTGATCTGGTTTGCTGGTGACAGGACGGTCGGAGCTCGAGTTCCGGTCATATTTGTTGAGTGTGTTTTTTTTTCCTTAATAGTTTACCACTTTCCCTCCATATAAATGTTGGTACATTTCCTCTCAACTAAACCTTCCCATCCTTACTACTCAAATAGCGTTATTATGCATACATGCATTATGCATGTATATATGCATCTTCTTAAGTCAACAACCAGAAAGTTAGTTTGATGTGACTTCTATCCATCCATAGCTAGGCAAGCACTCAGCCATTTAGCTGGTTAGTGCTACCGGCACCATCTGGTACAAATCCCATGTACTAGGGGAGTTCAAGAATATATAGATACGTATACACATAAATTTGTCCATGCAAATCTTTGAAATATGAAATTGAATCTTATACTCTTTGGTTAACAGAGATGTTCCTATTTTCTTAATGTTTCTGTAAAAGGGTATATTATTTCATTTACGCTCTTCTGTGGAGTGTTTCTGCAATATTGTATACTATTTAATTTCACAAATATTTAAGAGGTTCTATAAATGTATCTATTTTAAGATAAAAGAGAGAAAAAGTATGTGTGGTGCACCGTACCATTTATTTCCAAAATGTTTCCTCACCCTTTATTTTTTATTTATTTATTTATTTAGCACCGCGTCTTACTACCCGTTTGGGTCATATGCTTAAGTACTAATTACGCTAATGGGTTAGGAATTGGGAAGGTTGAATACAGGAGAAGTGAACCCGCATTTGCGTGGAGGGAGAGTGGAAAACCATTTAGGAAAAACCACCCCCAGTTCACCCGACCGAGATTCGAACCTCGATCTCCCCGTCCTCGGCAGCCGAGCTCAACACGACTAGCGCGTTAGCCAACTACGCCACCGAGGCGGGTCTCACACCCTTCTTCCACGCAAATGTGGGTACATTTCCTTTAAAGCTCTACCTTCCTCATACATACTCCATTATCGTAACTTATGTAAGCGTATCGCCTGAATGGGCACTAAGATGAGTAAAAGGAAGAGTATAATATTTTATTGACGCAATAAGACAACCTTTCTCCCATGTTATCATGCTCAGGAAATGGGTGATGCGAGCTCAACAGAAAAAAAAAAGCAACATTCTTCTATCTCCTTCCCCTTATAAACACCCCCCCCTTTTTTTTATAACGATATTACCCAAAATAAAGGTCGCCTTTACGACGTTGTTGCAAATGCCAGTTTACGCTTTATTTATCACAGGAAAGGAGAATGCCATTTTACCCTTGCTGACACACATCCTCTAGCAATTTCCATGCCATCACCAGGAAACCTCTTCACTCTGTAAGGTATCACACCCACTTAGCTCAACATGGTTTATGTCTCGTATGGGATAAGTGTCATACAAACAGAAATGTATCCAGAAGGGGTGGGATCTGTTGTGAATACTTAAAATATGCGAGGCAAAACTCCGCCAAATTTTAAGGTAACAATAAATTATAAGACAATAATATTTAGGACATAATAAGTGAGGGAAAACTCCGCCAAATCTTCAAATCTTAAGGTAACAATAATTTATAAGACAATAATATTTTGAACATAATAAGTGAGGGAAAACTCCGCCAAATCTTCAAATCTTAAGGTAACAATAAATTATAAGACAATACTATTTTGAACATAATATGCGAGGGAAAACTCCGCCAAATCTTAAGGTAACAATTAATTATAAGACAATGCTATTTTGGACATAATATGCGAGGGAAAACTCCGCCAAATCTTAAGGTAACAATTAATTATAAGACAATACTATTTTGGACATAATATGCGAAGGAAAACTCCGCCAAATCTTAAGGTAACAATAAATTATAAGACAATAATATTTTAAACATAATATGTGAGGGAAAACTCCGCCAAATCTTAAGGTAACAATAAGTCATAAGGCAATAATATTTTAGATAAAATATGCGAGGTAAGCTCCGCCAAATCTTAAGGTAACAATAAATTATAAGACAATAATATTTTAGATAAAATATGCAAGGTAAGCTCCACCAAATCTTAAGGTAACAATAAATTATAAGACAATAATATTTCAAACATAATATGTGAGGGAAAACTCCGCCAAATCTTAAGGTAACAATAAGTTATAAGACAATAATATTTTAGATAAAATATGCGAGGGAAAACTCCGCCAAATTTTAAGGCAACAATAAATTATAAGTCATTACTATTTTATGGGGCTTACATTATTAGAATTTTTACTATAAAATAGAAATAAACCCCGCTCTAGTGGCCGCATGGTTTAAGGAAGTAGACTAGACTACCGGTGACTTCAAACGCAGTGTAGTTACCTAAATATGTGTTAGATATATTTGTCTGGTTTAGTTTCTAATCCACATAGGGTGAGTAGGGTGAGTAATACCAGAGGTTGCCCCCTATCGAATGGACCAAAATAAACCAAAATAAACCAAAATTAAGTGTTTATACAGACTAGGTAAACATGGCAATGCATCATACTTTATCGATCGAAAAAATCCAGCTGTGGAGTGGGATTTATGTAACTAGCGTACTGATCTCGATTTGCCATTCCATGATTATATTTGTAAATTGAGAACTAACACTTGAACATGGGAATCGAACCCAGGTTTCATGTCCATATGTCATTTTTCAATATATGAATATGATATTTAGATACTGCTATAATCATAATTAACAAATATAATAGGATGACTATGCAATCTATCATTCCACGGTTACCTCTGGCTTAAATTTTAGACAGCAACAAATTGCCTGAATCCAAAACTTCTGTCTTTTAACCTAAACAAATATTATCAAGTTATCAACTACCTAAGAAACTTAAGGGGGCTCAATATGGAGTTTTAGTTCAAGTTTTATAAAATTATAGAATTGAAATGCCCGTCTTATTTCTATTCATGAGTGACCAAAATATCTTTAATACGTGAATATAAAACACGGAATAGAGATTATCCATAAGTACCCAAACATCAAACGAAAAACTTTGAAAAATCATTTTCCTTTCAAGCGGCTATAGATTGGACTGCTGTATCATTATCATTTAAAGGTTTAAAATCTGTGAATATTTTCAGAAAAAGGTGGAAGAATCGTTTGCTGGGCAACCAAGATTTTTAAAATTGAACATCAATAGTCTATTAGAAATAAGTTTTAACATTGAGTCTCAATATTTGTACTATTCAACCTCTTATAATATATAGAATAATATTAGCATACATAACTCTCAAATTGTAAGACCGGCCATGAGATGGAATTTGTTAGGTACAAATAAACAAATAAAAATCCAACGGATGAGCTGATTTCTTCTAAGGTTAAAGATCGTGTTTCATTTTGTTCAGAGGGTTAAAAGAACATTAGCGACACCACAGAATGTGTTCATGAAGACTCAGCTTAGCATTAAAGGTAACCTTGCTTGGACTCTCGCAGGACAGGACTCTTAGTGGATTCTCACAGGATTCTTAGTGGACACCCACAGGACTCTTAGTGGACTCCCACAGGACTCTTAGTGGACTCCCACAGGACTCTTAGTAGACACCCACAGGACTCTCACAGGACTCTTAGTGGACACCCACAGGACTCTTAGTGGACTTCCACAGGACTCTTAGTGGACACCCACAGGACTCTCACAGGACTATTAGTGGATTCTCACAGAACTCTTAGTGTACTCCTGGGGGTCCGTGAACCCCAGGTTGTGAACCTCTGCTCTATGGGTTTATACTATAATACAGGCAGAACATTTTTTTTATTTTCATTTTTTATCACCGTGTCCTAGTTCCAGTTCAGGTTATACTCTTATATAACAATTATTCTAGTGGGGTAGGGATGAGTAAGGAAGAATCCTAGAGGTAATCTACCAGCATTAGCGTGGAAGGAGAGTGGAAAACCATTTAGGAAAATTCACCCTAAATATATCCGACCAGGATTTGAGCCCTGATCTCTCCATAATCACTAGGTCTGTTCAACACAAAAGTGACGGCTTAGACCGTTCAGTCACGGAAGTGGGTCATTTAATTTTTTTTACTGAGTCTTACTACCCGTTCAAATTAAACGTATTCAAATAATTATTATGTAAGAATAGGGAGGAGGAAGGTGGAATTCTATAGGCTCTCAAAGGAATTTGCGTGGAGAGAGAGTTTGGAAACCATTCAGGAAAAAACCACCCTCAGTATACACCCGACTGAGAATCGAAACCAAGATCTATCCATTCCCTGTGATGCATTTTAATATTTTAATATGATAGTGACGCTTTAGGCCATTCTACCAGCGATGCGGTTCATCCATAAATAGTAAATATTCAAGGCAAGACTGCCACCCTACAGGCTATAAGGACTGTATTCATTTGAGTCCTAGACATTATTTATTTTTCTTGATTGATATTATTGTGNTGATTGATATTATTGTGGGGGGGGGGGGAAAGAACGCGTAAATAATTTATTACATCTTATTCATTTAATTCTGTACCATTTTTCTATTCACAGTTCCATTACATTTTACATTCAAAGGGTCTATAAATTACTAATCCCATTATAAACCTTAATATATTGGTTGTTCTAGTCAACGTTGTGGTAGTTTACTTAATTCTTACATTAGGTCTTGAATGGTGAAAAGAGTTTTAAAATAGCTCTTCAGATATTGAACTTATTAAAGCTTATAACAGGGTGAATAGTTTATGGACAACCTGTGTAATGTATTAAATATAGTTAAGCCCACAGAGTCATTTTAGGACGATGGGACAAAGTGGTGGAGGGTGGGGTTCAAAACCGACTATTCATATGTCAGGATTAATTAACTATCCACTAACTACTTCGATGGTCGAATGGTCTAAAGCCTTAAAGTGCCATTCACGCAAGACAAGACCGGCGATGATGGAGGGATAGGAATTCGAAGACTGGTCAAGTTTATTGAAACAATTTTTATCTGAATGATTTTTCCCCTCTATCACCACACAAATGCAATTACACTTACTCTAATTTCAACCTTTCTTACCCTTAACACATAAGCCTAAGCGTAATTAGCACTTATGTGGAATACCTAAATGCTAGTAAGACGCTATGAGCTACCTCTAGTTGAGCTATTATTTATTCTTTTAGTTTTCTGGTTTTTTCTGATTATATCAGCACACAAATTATAAACTGAATTAGATACATAGCAGACACAACAACCAAACCCCCGGCCATCAATTTATCACTGTTAAATAGAAAACCCACGTTTCACCAATAATAAATTATTCGGTTTTGCCGGAAACAAACCCGGGACCTTTAGCTAAGTAGACAGACGTGCTAATGACAGAGCTAAGGTGTTGGACTATTACTGATACTAATATAGATGTTCGTGGGTTCATACCCAGCCGGGATCGATGGATTTTTCTTGAGCGATCAATAACCGTAGCACAACTTCCCTCGGGGGGGAAGTAAATCTGTCGGTCCCATGTCAATTTTGACATGTAAAAGAACCCTGGAAGGTATGTGAGAATACCTTTACCGGCAAAATTGGTAGGTCCTTTCGCGCTCGCTTGTAGAATCATTAGTGTGGAAGGCAATGGGGAGCCACCACATTTCCTGAAATTTCATAGTACATGGGATTTCTACCAGATAGTGCAGGAACCACTGACCAGTTGAAGAGCTGAGTTCATTCCCAGCTCCAGATTTATATAAATCAAATCAACCTTCAGGTTGATGACTTAAGAAGAAAAAGAGTATAGAAGTGTTAATATTGTTACAAATATCTCATAATGAACTAACCAACCAGTTAAAATCAAAGTTAAAGGTTTTGGTACCGGTGGTCATATTGAGAATAGTTCTACTTAGTGGGTGAGTTGGAGAGTGATTGTGTTATTTGCCTCTCTTACCGAGATAGGTTACAATACAGTTCCTAAACACCCTATACTTATAACTACTTAGTGGGTGAGTTGGAGAGAGTGATTGTGGTATTTGCCTCTCTACCGAGATAGGTTACAATACAGTTCCTAAACACCCTATACTTATAACGAGAGGTTTCAATGAAGGGAAAACTTCCTTCTGCTTCTTGTGCTTTTTCTATTCCTATTCTTTTTTTCCCTTGCTTCTCACATTTATTTGTGTTTCTCGGTCAAACATTTGGTGGTTGGAGGGGTGTTGGGTGTTTAGGGGGTTAAAGGGGCTGTAATGTCCCCCAAACCCGCCTCAGTGGCGTATGTTAGCTAACGCGCCAGTCGTGTTGAGCTAGACCGCCGAGGACGGGAAGATCGAGGTTCGAATCTCGGTCGGGTGAACTGAGGGTAGTTTTTCCTAAATGGTTTCCCACTCTCACTCCACGCAAATGCGGGTTCACTTCCGTTAAATTCAACCTTCCCAATTCCTAATCCATTAGCGTAATTACTACTTAAGCGTATAACCCGAACGGGTAGTAAGACGCGGTGCTAATTATTATTATTATTATTATTATTATTATTATTATTATTATTATTATTATTAATGTCCCCCAAAATCCTTTTCCTCTTGATTGGACAGGTCATCAAAACGTGTTTGGTAAAAAATTAAACCTTAAGAATTTGAATTTAAAATAAAACAATACCCACCTCGGTGGCCGCATGGTCTAAGGCGCCACTATCTCAGTATACTAGACTGCCGATGATGAGGTGATCGTGGTTCAAATATCGGTTGGATGAATTGGGGGTGGTTTTTCCAAAATGGTTTTCCCCTCCACGCAAATGTGGGTTCACTTCCTATAAATATAACCTCACTAATTCCTAAAACCATTAGTGTTAGTACATTAGCGTATAACCGGAATAGGTAGTAAGACACGGTGCTAAACAAAAAACAAGAAATAAAAAGAAATCTATTTTGAGTGTAACTGGATGGTCAGGGCTTTAATCTCGGCTAGATATTATACTGAAGATCTTTTTTCTAAAGGGATTATCTCTTTTTACGCCAAATCCGAGTGATTTTGCTCTAATCCATTAGTGTAATTAAATGGAGATTGCTTGGAAAGATATGAAATACCCTTCTAAATAAACTAGTGGCGTTAAAATACTTTTATTTCCTCTACGTGTACGCCTGTACTTAAGCATCACTTTTAAAAAAAATCTCATCATACTAAACCCAAGTTGTTTTAACAGCCGCCATGACAGCTGGATGTATATAGAAAAATGGCTGCTAGTTCATACGGTCAAATAGAATAGAATACATGTTCTCAAATAGAATATTCTAGTTTGGATGAAAAAAATCAAAAATCTGTTGTCAATAAACTACCAATAAATCAGGTTTCGTCGGAAAAAACTAAATATTTTTGTTACTGAGATGAAATACTCTCAGGACATACATTTGAACCAAAATTGGAAGGGCCATTTATTTTATTTCTTAAACCACGTTTTCATAAATTATAAATCAGTTAACTACAGTTAAATGAATTTCCATTAAAAAATTATAATTTGCTAGGCAAACCAATTTCTCCAGGTACTCATTTTTAACAAAATCATTACTGACATTGTTGAACTGTTTACAATTTTCAAAAATCAGGACTAAAAACATTATCTTCTAAAAAAAAAGTGTATAATGTGGAATACTGTACATATCCACTTAAAATAATAATCAGTGAGGTAACTATGGAAAAATTTCAAATTTTCTAAATTTATTTTTGTTAAATTGCCCTTAATTTTAAATTTAGTTTTAAAATAGCCTTTAGTTTTGACAATTTACGATTTAAATACAAATTTTGAACGGATTTCATTAAAACGTTTCTGCCGTAGCTCTCAATATAAAAAGACACACAGACGAAACGGAAAGACATACTTGTAAGGACCACGTTTTTTATTTCGGAGGGACAAAAATTTGTAAAGATCCATCACAATATCTAGACTGAGAGTGTTCAGGATTACAATATTTTATCTATATGATAAAGTAAAATAGGCTAGTGCGAACGGAGAATAAGCGAGAATAAATTTAAGGTTATCGATCCTGGTGGAGTTCTTATGAACTATCATCCATTTTTCTATATAAATCAAGGCAGTGCTACCATCGTGACAGTTGCCAGAGCTTGTACCGATGTGGGAAAGAATCCGGGGGGGGGTTTCGCAAGCTTACAGCTAACATTGTTTGAACAAGTTTTAGTCCTTTTAACAAATTACAGTTTTTAGTCATGTTCAAATAGTTGGTTTTATCTTCTCCACGTCTTACTGCCCTGCTGGGCTAAACGCATTTAATTAAACCTTTTTATTTGGTGCGCCAATTATTAATACCAATTCGGGCTATCCAAATGTTTTTACCTAATGAGTTAGGGGTAGGTAACTTATAATTGAGAGGAAATATACCCGCATTTTCGTTGAGAGAGAATGTGGAATAATGTATTATAAAGTTCTCAGAACACCCTTCCAGGTAATGAACACCGACCTCCCTATAACAAGCAAACTAGAAAATATGAGTTAAACATTTGGTACTGTTTTAAAATGATAGTTTTTCTGACTTACGAAAAAAAAAACCTTTTTTCAAAACACCAGTGTACTCTAATTACTTCTAATAGTTTGAAAACCTCAACAGCTGAGTTTGTTTGCAGAGAAGGTAAAGCAACATCAAGTTGAGAAGTGGAACAAAACATGCTATTGCTTTTAATGGATTCTCATAGAGCGCAGCACACGCCAATACTATCCACACATAGCCTGCCTCCATTAGGCGAACATTAATGTACATTAACTTTGTTTTGGCAAGATAAACTATAACTAACTGAGAAACGTGAGAATAGGATTAAAAACAATTTGTATTTATTCTTGAAATCAAAAAAGTTAAATTAAGCATCATCTGAGATCATTACTATCTTAATTAATATTCTAGTTGAGATAATTTAATTACAAGTTGTTTTTTGACCGCGTCTTACTACCCGTTCGGGTTATACGCTTTTGTACTAGTTACCCTAATGAGTTAGGGATGAAAAATGTTGAATTTATATTAAGTGTACCCTCATTTGCGCGGAGGGTGAGTGGAAAAGCAATTAGGACAAACCACCCTCAATACACCTGACTGGGATTCGAACCCCTATCTTCCCGTCATCAGCAGTCTAGTCTATTGAGAGAGTGACAGCTTAGACCATGCGGCCACCGAAGAAGGTTAGTTATAAGCCNTATGTTTTTTCAGTTTTGTGTATATAATAGATATGAGGGGGGAAGAAAAAAGGATTGGAGGGGGGGGGGGGGGGGGGGATGGGGTAAATCAAATTACACCCAATATCTAGAACTACATTTTTTATATCTCAAACCCCAAAAAGACCCAAGTAATATTTTTTTTTTATTATTATTTAAAAATGATGGAGACCTCTCTTAACAATCCTCTAAAATACATGATTAAGGTTTCATTATCGTCTAACAGATAACAGCACTAACTCAATTTGAGTTAAAAATGGACTTTCTCCAATTTTCCAAGTGTTACTTGATTGCTTGAAATAAATGAATACGTATAAATACAAACGTGTAAAAAAACAAAAAGTTATAAAATTTAAGAAAAAAAAAAGTAAATCATTTTACTAATGGAAAAATCTCAAACAGGCTTCATTAAAGAACATTATCTCAAGAAAATGTTAGACAATGAACTTGAAAGAAGTTCTTTAGGTGTAAATGGATGTGCTTCTTATGTAATTTATTTTAATCGCATTGTATTTCGTATTTTCATTTGTTTTAAAGCACTGCCTTTGGCTTCATTTTTCCTTATTTTCACCTATACAATCAATGAACACAGTATTGTGAGTCTAGATTTTAAGGAAATGAACCATCATTCAGCTACAGAGGGTTAGATTACATATTGGAAAGAAAAAAAAAACTGTTTGGGTTTAAAATCAGATCATCAGCGAGAGAGAAATAAAATGTAGTTAGATTAATATCTAATATCTAAGAAAGTATTCCATTTAAGCTATTAAAAGATTACATTTTAGAGATTATTTCAGTAATGCAAATTCTACCTTGACGGAAATATATAAAATTAATATTTTAACTTATATTTATGTAGAAATATTTTCTTTACCTTTTATGCGTTTATTGTATTTTTACGATCTAATAGGTCTAAAGTTAAATTGTGTCGTTGAATATGGTTAAGTGAGGTCAATTTTTATTAACATTGTTATTATTATTGGTTCTAACCTACAAATTATTTAAAGTGGTTCCACATATGTCCTTAAAAAGTGTAGAGAACTACCACTAAAATCCTTTTGTTTTCAGCAATGCGTATGATTTAATTACGCTAGTGTGTTAGCGATGACTTAAGATGAATTTTTAGTAAATTTGTCTAAATTGGCGTGGAGAGAGAGTGGGAAAACAATTTTGTAAAAACCACCATCAGTACACCCGACCGCGATTCAAGCCTCGATCTCCCCGTCATCGGCAGTCAAGTTTATTGTGTGAATGACGTCTTAGACCATTTTACCACTGAAGCGGGTTCTAAAAAGGTTTATAGAAATGCTCTAAGAATTCTATCAGTAAAATATTTTTAAATACACACTACATTGATTAAAGTTGCTAGAAAATCTTGGCTAAATAGTTTGTATATTACATAATTTGGTAAAATATATTTTTCATTTGTACATAACAAAAATATTTAATAATTATTAGTCACTATTATAATTGTTATTATTTTGTGAAACATGAAATATTATTTTTAGATAGTAATTTAAAAAAATAGCACATTCTTGAAAATATGCAATATGTGCCCTAACACTGAAAAGACCCTAAATATGTAATTATATGCGAAATAAAAAAATTGTTTTAATATCAGAGCCTCTTAAAAAACGCTATGATCCCTTTTAAAATTGTGCTGAAGTTTAGAGTAGGCCTAAAGATATGCCATTATTATATCTTAAAGAGAAATCGGGATTACTATTTTAGCTCCCACCCACATCGATGGCCGTATGGTCTAGTGCGTTACTCTCGCAGTAGACTAGACTGCTGAAGACGGGGCTTAAATATTGGTCGGGTGAACTGAGGGTGGTTTTTTACGAAATGGTTTTCTACTCTCTTTCCATGCAAATTTGGGTAAACCTTCTCTAAATGCCTAATGCCTAAAACTATTTGCGTAATTAGTAAATAAGCGTATAACCCGAACGGGTAGTAAGACGCGGTGATAAAAAATATCTAGCTCCCAAATTAAGGTTTTGTCCATGAATAAACAATCTTTGAAAATCCAAAAATTTTTCAGAAAGTGCTATGAGTAAGATATAAATTAATTAAGACTAAACGACCCAAATTTGTGTTTAAATAGAGTGGATAACATTTTATAAAAAAACTACCTTTAGTATACTCAACTGGGATTCGATTCCTGATCTCTCCCTGTTACCGTTAATAAACACCAGATGAGAAAGTCGTTTAGTCCGCCTGCCCATTGATGCAGGTTTCAAGTAATGTTGAACCCATTTTCCAATAAATAGGCTTTTTTAGAAACTCTGCCCCACTAGGCCGATTCTACACTAGCGGTTAAAACGCGGTGGTTTTGCCGCTATCTTACGCCCCCAAAATCTTCAATCTACACCTGACTGTCAAAACGCGACAGTTAAACTGCTATCAAAACGCTACTGATTCTACACTTGCGGTTTAAATGCCGCGGTTGCTGCTTCCACTTGTGCAGAATGGTTTAAAAATGGACATTGTACAGGCCGGCTGTATTGCGGGACTTATTTTGTTGGAGGTAACTCGCCAAAATAAAACCTCGCCAAAAGAGACGTTGGTGGACTCACCCCACATTATCGAACCGTCTCTCAACAGGACAGTTACATATTATGTTTATGAATCACAGAATGTACCCAGAGAAGTTATTTTTGTACTATAGAATGTCTGTGGTTTCATTTGATGAACTACTGGGTTTAGTGAATGAAAATATTGCAAAACGTGATACCATCTTGAGGAAGAGTATTTATTATTCCTCCTGAAAGACTTGTTGTGACTTTGAGGAACAACTGCCTGTTAACGCCTGGTGTAGATTGATTCGCGTTTCTACCGCTAGGTGGTTTTAACGACACCAGAGGTAGCGGTCAAAACTCTGGTCTAGACGAAAACTTATTTTCTAACTTGATAACAAGGGTTTCATTCAAAGGCGCGGTTGCTAGCGTTTTAACTGATAGTGTAGAATAGGCGCTAGCGTGTAAATCGTTGCGTGCGACACGTCAATATGAAACAAATTTACATTGATATGTATTAAGGTCATTCGACCACTAAAATTTTATTACACAGTTTTAGCAAGTAATAATTATAAGCTATAATTATTGTTTCATTGATTTCAAATAATTACAGCTAACGAGGTGTAAGAGGTCAAACTTGATATTTTATGCTTTTTACTTAACGTTGTTAAGTGGAATTGAAGGGGACGCGAAAAAATTCCAGTGTTTTTTGCAGGGTTTTTTTTGGCAAATCTTTTTGTACACATTAAATAACATATTGTTCCAGTAGAAACATAGAATTTAATTTTCCTCCCATGGTGACCTCAAAATTTCTTGAATATCTGTCATGGGTGTCCTGAAATTTAATGACAACCTTTTCTCTTCATTTGAAAAGTTTGTCATCCAATCCCGCTATGCTCATGACAAATATTCAGGAACTGTTGATATCAACCTGTGAAGAAAATTAAACTTTATGTTTCTACTGGAGCAATATTTTATTTATTATAGCCAAAAAATGTTTTGTTATAAAAACTGCAAAAATACTGGATTTTTCTCGCGCCCTATTCCATCCCAACTTAAGGTAAAATAATTAATGTATGGGGCTGAAATTTAGTATAAATAGACATTTATATGAGGTTACACAATGAAATATTTATAATAATAATAATAATACATTGTGTACACACACACTTAAAGAATAAATAATCAAATTTGACCCCTTATAACTCGTGAATTGTAGTGATTTGAAATCTTTGAATCACTATTTAAAGTTTATAACTTTACACTTGTTAAAATAGTGCAATCAAATGTTTATGGTCGAATCACCTCAATTGACACAGGCGTGCTCCACGCCTTCAACTTTAGGCCTATTCTACACTATCAGTTAAAACGCTAGCAACCGCGCCTTTGAATGAAACCTTTTGTTATCAAGTTAGAAAATAAGTTTTCGTCTAGAACAGCGTTTTGACCTCTACCTCTGGTGTTAAAACCACCTAGCGGTAGAAACGCGAATCAAACTACAACAGGCGTTAACAGGCAGTTGTTCCTCAAAGTCACAACAAGTCTTTCAGGAGGAATAATAAATACTCTTCCTCAAGATGGTATCACGTTTTGCAATATTTTCATTCACTAAACCCAGTAGCTCATCAAATGAAACCACAGCCATTCTAAAAAGAACTTCTCTGGGAACATTCTGTGATTCATAAACATAATATGTAACTGTCCTGTTAAGAGACGGTTCGATAATGTGGGGTGAGTCCCCCAACGTCTCTTTTTGCGAGGTTTTATTTTGGCGAGTTTCCTCCAACAAGATAAGTCCCGCAATACAGCCGGCATGTACAATGTCCATTTTTAAACCATTCTGCACAAGTGGAAGCAATAACCGCGGCATTTAAACCGCTAGTGTAGACTCAGTTGCGTTTTGAAAGTCAGGTGTAGATTCCAGAGTTTGGGGGCTTAAGCTAGCGGCAAAACCGCCGCGTTTTAACCGCGAGTGTAGAATCGGCCATAAACTACTGGAGCGTGTAGAACGATGTGCACATGGAGTAATTATTAGAATGATTTAAGAACGTATGGTTCATATTTCTTTGTTATATCTTTAAACCCCGTTGAATAAAACGTCAATACACCAAGACGGGCATGTGTCATGTGATTCAAGCTGGCAGGTTGAGAGGTACCGGCCACCTACTCGGCTAAGCTAGGGTGGAGCGCCTACAGCTCAGAGACGAGATAATGGAATGTAAATTGCGCTCCCTTATCCCACCATTGTGTTGGCCAATAGGGGATCGGAATATATGAGGGAGGCTTTCCTGCACTACCCTTGCTATCTTTCTGGTCGGTCACTTCTGGACATATTTCACTAAAATATTTCAAATGGACCCATTCTGAAAAAGATGAACATTTTAATTCTGAAATTGATTCAAGTTTTTTTTATTACGTCTTTTGAATCTTTTATTTATACACCATGTCTTACTACCCGTTCGGGTTATACGCTTATGTAATAATTACACTAATATTTTCAAGGGTTGGAAAGGCTATATTTAGAAGAAGGGTACCCGCATTTGCTTGACGGAAGAGTGAAAAACATTTTTTGAAAAACCACCCTCATTACAACTGACCGAGATTCGAACCTCGATCTTCCCGTCAATGGCAGTCTAGTCCACTGGGAGAATAGCGCCTTAGACCATGTGGCTACCAATGCGTATCCTTTCGAATTAAATTGTTAATCGTAAGAACAACATGGATCACGTGGTCCAAGGCGTCACTCTTGCAATAGATTGGACTGCTAGTGATGGGAAGATTGGGGTTCAAATACCGGTCGGGTTTACTGAGGGTAGTAATTTACTAAACGGTTTTCCACTATCCCTACACGCAAATGTGGGTACACATTATCTATATTCAACCTTGCACATACCTAAAATATTGGAGTAGTCAGTCCATAAGCTTATAATGGGAATGAGTAACAAAACGGGATAACAAATATATACATATATATATATATAAGCACCACGTCTTACTACCCGAATTTGCGTGGAAGGAGAGTGGAAAACTATTTCGGGTAAGCCACCCTCAGTGCACCCGACCGAGATCGAACCCCGATCTCCCCGTCTTAGGCAGTCTAGTCTACACGAGAGTGACGCGTTAGACCACGCGACCACCGAAGCGGGTTTCATTTTATTATCTTTCTCATCCAAAATAATTTTTTAAATATTCAAATTATAAGAATCAATTTCAAAAATTGAAAATTGTTATCGACCTCACTATCTTGAGTTCTGACAAACCGATTATGGGTTCCCCCTTTTCTTTTAATAAAAACAATTACTCTGAGATTATCATACCAAAGTTTATTTTCGTTGGTTCCCTATGTCATAAAAAAATTGTTTTTGAGTTTTCTAAAAAAAATTTTCTTGCGCTTTAGATTTGTAGAATAAATCAAAAATGCCTGAACCTATGCTAGGCTTTACTACAAGCTCTGTGACCTATAAAAACAATAAATTTGACTTAGTCCATTTTTCACCTAGATACTATTCGTTTAATTTTTAACACTCGAGAAAATTATTTCCTAAGTGTCCCCGATGATGCCAACATAACGCCTGAATAAATTCAACTAGTGCTAAATCCATTTATATTAAAAATAACATTAAAAAAAAAGTTTCATGTTTTTAAAATTTCATTTCGAGCTTTAATTGAAATAAAAATGTATCTCATTTATTACGCCACATGTGTTAAAAAGTACACACATGTTGCTATAAAACATTCAGCTCCATTTCAATCGTTATTGTTCAGAATACCAGCTGTTTAAAATTAGATCTTATATGGATTTGAGACTTATTACACCATTAATAATAATTATATGGCCTAGCTGTCTAGGGGTAAGGTATCAGACTTCTATGCTGGGGGTCCGGGGTTCAAACCTCGGTCCCGGCACAGATTTATCTGATTGCCAAACCCTTCCTTCACCTCTGACAAGACGTGTATTAATCACAACTGGTAAATGTGTGGAGTGCCAGGCCTCCACCGTGGTTCGGATCCCACGTTAAACTGTAGGTCCTCCATTTCATCTCACAATCACCCTACCATTGCACATTAGCGTAAGTGCGTTCGGATTTAACGCATATGCATTAAATACGCTAATGTCTTAGGGAAGAGGAAGGTTCAATTTAGAGGAAGTGTACCCACATTTGCATGTTGAAGGAGAGCTTAAGACCATTATGGAAGAGCCACATTCAGTGCACCCTACCAGGATTCGAACCCTGATCTCCCTATCACTAATAGTCAAGTTTATTGCTAGACCTCAAAAGCGGGTTATACATTTATAAAGTTACTAGAATAATGTTCATATATTCATACGTCAAGCTTTGTATCTAGCTGACTTAATTTTCTTTAGTCAGAAAGCTTGAATACATATTTTTCTATGTCCATATGACATAGCTTAAATACAGGATCTTTGAGCTCTATATGTAATAGGGACCTTGCTTAAAGCTTCCTCTTCTCCACAAGTTCATTATTCAATATTAAGTCTATATGGCTTCACAATATCCCATGACGCCGAGGACGTCATGCTCACGTGTTCGAATTTTTGTATGGCTACAAGCAGGTTGTCTAAAGCCCTTATTTGAGGACCTAGTTAGGTCAGTATCTCATAGCTTTCTTGTTGTTAGCTTTCTTGTTGGCATCTCTTTATTCTGTGTTACTATTTTGGGTGCGCAAAGTGTGGAGCACGGCTAGTTTGGTATAGAGGCCCGCTCAGATAGTATATTCACTCGCCCCTTGTTGGTACCTCCTTTGTTCAAGTATTTAATGTTGGTGTATACTAAACTTGATGTTTACCCCAGGCAGCGGGTAATGACACAAATGTACTATTGAATGCTCTGGCAGTACCCACTGGGAAAGGACCGGCCATAGTACAATTAAGTTTTGACACTTGTTTGTTAGCCATCTGCCGATGTAATGGACCGTCCGTCCTCTTACCTCTTATAATGTACGCTCTCTATGAGTCAGTTCTTAATTGCAAGTCAAGCCAGCTAGCTAGGCCGAGTTTAGGTTAGTAACTCTAAGTTTATAGGATCTGTTGTCACATCTTTATTTGTATTTAATTCATCATGTTTTCTTTTTAGACCCTTCTGGTGTAAGTCAGGCGCTAGCCCGGCTGTTTTGGAGTCCAATACTCTCTGTATACGTAACGTCTCTTTTGACTGTGGCCGTGTCGTCTTGAACACGTATTCTCCCGAGCCACGGGAAGTTCCTATAAGTTTGGAGTTGTTAAACCCTATCTTAATAGCCAATTTAACGGTCTTTAATTACTGTCTATTATTCATTAGTCCCACTTTCTATCTTCTTTATCAACTGTAACCCGATATCTACTTTTATGTTTTTGTACAATAAATCTATTATTGTTACTTAATGATTTCTCTTACTCCTATGAAATATTACCCTATCTCACCCTTGTTGTGCATTTACTTTGTATCACGATACCGTTACCTCCTCTATATATTAGTCAGAGTTTCAAATTTTGTACAAATTCACGATTTGGTAATACATTAAGTTTTACATTCACACGGTTAAATTTCAGCTCGAACTGGTTCTTTGGTCATGAGCTTGGGAGACAGGATATAATTTTATTTAAGCTCGTATCCAATCTTTAAAAAAAAATTGGGTTCAAATAAAGGCAAGTATTCATTTTTCCAAATAGAAGTTTTCGCAGAAACTCTCAGACGATGCAAATATAATGCATCAGAAGTGCAAAGTACTCGTGATAAGTTCACGCTAAAGCCAATCGCTTGAGAAATTGATCTGTACTGAACCTCATCTGCTGAAATGCTTTGTTTGTATATAAGATAAGAACATACTTTTTCCAGCTGATAAAACTATTCTGGAGTAATGACATTTCCGTTTCCTAGAAAAGAAAGTGCTGATTGGATAAACGGCAAATGAGCAAGATTCAAAGCTTTTTATATTGCAACTTAGACTACTAGTTGTATCGCAGCTGGTTAGGGCATGTAATGCCGGCAAGTTGATACTAACTTCTTCTCCAAGTGATTGTGCAGCCATATTGCATCCTAACATCCTGTTATTTTTCGCTGGACCTGATTGAAACCATGAACCTTTGCAGTTGTAAGCCTCTTGAAGCTTTAGCCAAAAATGAACTCCGAGTATAAATACATCGGTATCTGAACTTTGCACAACTATTTGTGATTGCTTCAGATATCGAGCTGCATGACAGATAAATCTAGAATCTCCTTCTAGATGATTTGATTTTAAATCAAAAACATCGTCAAAAACCTAATTCTGTAGTTTATAACACTTCGTAGGGTCATCAAATCCACCGCATGTATACATTTATTTATCATCTTCAATCAGAATATTTGTATTAACATAGTTGTTTAAAAATTTAACGAGACTTAGCTTATTTTCAATATTTGCGAAAAAAAAATTGATAATTATTTGGTACATTTGTAAAAGGCCCCAAAATAATGACTTTACTTTAATCTTTTCCCTTGGACCCCAATTCATTTGCAACGAATTTAATGGATATGTCATCCCATGGAATACCACGTCTACTCTTGATACAGAGGCACTCGAAAGAAAAGATGTCGCTTGTTTGAAAAACTCTTCAGCAAACTGCCCAAATTTTTGGATTTTTTTTTACTGAATGGAGTGAACAAGTGCAATTCCATCAATAATACAAGCCTTGTTGTTATTTTGAGCACTTATAATATCTTAATAGTTTTAAATCGGGCTTACGAGAGTGGTTATTTTCTATTTCGTTCATCAAACTTAATTTCTGACTTTTATGATAAAAAACACTTTTGTTAAAAATATATTTTAGATATCCTATTAATTCATGGGATGCTAAGCTACCCAAATCAAATCCACTCAGGCCTGCTAGCATAACTAACTTCTACACTTCAACAATTTTGTTTAAAGTCGTCTAGTGATTTATTAACTTTGCTGTCTTGCTTCGATTTAGGTGTGTAGTTAAGATTAAGAAACTCCGTCTTTTTTATTGATTCAAATAAGTTTTTCCTTGAAATTAAGCGCTCTACTTCAAATTGACCTATCGCTGGTTCTCCATTATGTTTTACTGAGAGTAAACATTGTGCTACGCTTGTCTCAATAACTTAAACAGTATAAATATTTATAATACATTTTGTTCAAGATTGTTTTCGAATAGATTATACTGAGCCAAAAGAGCAATTAGGCACTAAATATTTTCTTCATCTTTATTCATTCTCATCTGGTTCCACTCATTGTGAAATGAAGAATCGGTATCGCTAGTAGCATCCAGCTCACAATCAAGAAACATCAATTAAGCATGTTGGATCGATTTTTTAAAGGATACAGAAGTAGCCACCTTTGCAAGGCATCCTCATTTTGAGTTTGAGTTATTCCAATCAAACCACCCGTCACAGCTGAAATGCGTATTTGAGATTGTTCTGATGCCAAATCGCATTCCACAGAATTAAATATTCCAGCTGTTAGTTTTACAGAAAGCATATATCCTTAAAATTCATCGATAAGTGTAGCTGGTCTCTCAGCAACGCTTTTAACAGTCATAAAAGTGTTCAGCTTTGGTTCTTGCACTAAATCTCCAGAAGTGTCACAAAATAAACAACACTAATCACTGCGTTTTCTTTTTCGGCTAATAACTTCTACATACGTTTTACTAAAATAGGCAATGAAATACTCACAACAATTAGTGCATGTTGGCTCGGTAGTAACACTATAAAGCGATTGAGAAGCGCTTGTCCTTGAACGCCCAACAAAATGTAGCAAGTTTGCTCAGGGAGGGGTGTGGGTGTGCAAGGGGGGGAAGGAACGAATCGACCACTTATCCAGCTGGTAACATGAATTTTCATTGAAACTATCATCCCAGGGGGACAAATCTGAAAATAAACTGTGTCCCTGATATTTTGCAAATGAAATCCCTCCTAGCACCTTCACTAATGTTTACATTTAATACAATAACATTTTTAACACAGAAAAAGAACATTATAACACTTTATAATAAACGTTGCAATTTGTATTTAAATGTGATTTTCTAGCTTTTTGTGTGTGTAATTAAAATGGAAAAGTCTATTTTTCTTGAACGGTCGTAATTCTTGACCTGTTTCATCACATTTAATGTCCGCTCACCCAAAGCTACTGATGCGGGTGAACTCAGAAAAATCCTCAACGCAACAGTGACACTAAGAAACACACCAGAAAGTATAAGTTGAAGTATTTCTTGACGTAATGCGTTTGGGTTGAAACTCAGCTGATTAAAGTTGAAGTATTTCTTGACGTAATGCGTTTGGCTTGAAACTCAGCTGATTAAAGTTGAAGTATTTCTTGAAGTAATGCGTTTGGCTTGAAACTCAGCTGATTAAAGTTGAAGTATTTCTTGACGTAATGCGTTTGGCTTGAAACTCAGCTG
>CABFWB010002687.1:31920-91274 GCA_902151455.1 Timema bartmani | reverse complement strand
GCACAATAAGGATGGTTTCTCGTCCTCTATTTACAAAAAAAAAAAAAAAAATCAATCAAAATTTGTTTTAGAAGTCAAATACTTGCTTATTGGTGGTTCAGAGCCAGTTATAAGATGAATGTAACAACCAGACCTCAGACCAGTAATTTAACACTTAACTGAATGTACGAATGTTATAATGGAGGCATTAGAATAAGGAATTTTAACATTTAGTTACTATTTCTATATTCTATTAATCTTTTATTTATATTTCCACTAAAGTTCATAACTTTTCCCAAGATTCAGATTTGCGTTTCGAAGGTAAAGTGGAGATTCGGATTCGTAAAATAGTGGATTTGATCCAACTCTAATATACATGTAAGTGTTTCTATAAGGAAAGCCTCTTTTCGCTTTATGAGAATTGTATTATATTTGGAAGGAGGTACAGGAAAGGTGGATAGAAACATATAAAAGGAGCCAACACAATATGGCTTTTGCAATGAAAAGAAGAACACAGTTCACACTTTACATTGCTGTCAATGGACAAAGAGGTAATGGTTGCCACTTAAAGAAAATCGATCGTCACCGCCCAATCCCGCGACCTAGGTTTCATTCTATCGGAACTCATCAGGGAGGAGTGTGAAACGCACAACGCAATTTCCTAAAAGAGGAAATCCAAAAACCACAAAAGGGAGAAAATGGAAAATAGTAAAGAATGATGGGACACAGACACATGTAAAGGTATAACATAAAGGACATAATAATCTATGTGGCCTTCATTCTTTACAATGTTCCATTTTCTCTCTCTCTCTTCCCCCCCTCCCCCTCTTTTAGGGAGTTGCGTTGTGCGTTTCACACTCCTCCCTGATGAGTTCCAATAGATTGTTAACGATTAATTTTCTTTAAGAGGCAACCATTACCTCTTTGTCCAATGGCAGCAATGTGAAGTGTGAACTGTGTTCTTCTTTTCAATGTAAAAGCCATATTGTGTTCGTCCTTGTTGTATGTTTCTATCCAACTTTCCAATATCTTCTTCCAAATATAATACATGTAAGTGTAATATTAATACTGGCTAGTATGTCAAATTCAAACATTTATTTTCAAACAAACAAAAAATTAGGAAACTAAATGTAAAAAATCTTGGGTGATTTGACGTTCACGTATTTTTAAAGAGTGGGCATCAGTGTAGGTTTCATCGAAAGTATTCTATGTTTGTATGATTTCTTAAATCAGTTATGTATGGCCATTGGTTTCAGAAAGATTCTATTTGTTTATTTGTTTTACTAAGCTTCAGATTAAAAAATTGAGCTTTACTAAGAATAAATCACAATTTTTTAAAAATAAATGTACTGGTGGTGATTGTTTGCTGAAAGAGGGGACCGAGTAAAGACAAAAAAGGGGAAACGTTTTTAAGATTTATAAATTGAAGAATCAAGTATTATTCCTATTTTCACATGATATTACTAACTGTATCATATTAAGTCAGTCTTTCTGGCCTTTCTTGACCTAAGTACACTAACCTGAATTCCAACTCCAAAGCTCGGTGATGGGGTGTTGCGATGATCCGGGTTTAGGCTGACCATACGTCCTGAAGGATCCTCTCTAATGATACACACATCCTTCATCTTATACATGTCAGACACACTGATAGAGGAGAGGTAACGACTCTCAAACAACTCTCGGAACTTGAACAATGGCAAACTGTGGCCCGGAACTTCCAGTAGAAGGGACACTATCTGGGACCTGAAATAAACAAGTTCTTGGTGTTACAAATAACAGATTTGTGAATACACCAAACAAATTGTGTAAACATTTGTCTGTTAATTAATGGAAAAAAAGACCACAGCCAAAACATTTAATATTAATTGATGTAATATGCTGTTTTAACTCCACTTATTTCTCCAAATTAACCTATATATAGATTAATTTTCATTTATTTCTCAAAATTAACCTATATTTAGATTAATTAACCTATATATAGATTAATTTTCATTTATTTCATTAATACAAATTAACCTATATTTAGATTAATTAACCTATATTTAGATTAATTTTCATTTATTTCATTAATACAAATTAAATCCGACTAAAATTCTATTATAGGAACTTTTTGTTAGGGCTGAGATTACATACAAAAAACATAGTTCTTAGTAAAAATTTTTACTAAAAATATAAACTTAATAATTCATTAATGTAGTTTCATATATATCTTTCATAATTTTTATGGAATTTTCCAACCACATAAAAAGAATGACACATTTTCGTTAAAATGTTGTGTAAGTGCGTATAACCCAAACAGGTAGTAAGTGGTGATGATAAGTTCAATAAATATGATGATAATTAATTCTAATTACTCCTAAGAAAACACTTTAGAAAAAAATTGCATGGTTTTAAATATAACTATTTCTTCCACAAATAGTTATCTTAGTATACCCCGATTTTGCTTGGAAGAACCGCTTAAAAATATAAACTTAATTCTTTACGACCAACAGTGATACCATTTTACTGAATTATTTGTGTTATTTTATTGATATTGATAGTAGATATTAAAAGTAACAGCTGGCATATAGCATTATTTGATGTATTAATATATTTCTTTAAGGAAAACCTTATTTCGCTTTATTGGTAGTTGTATTAGTTATTTGGAAGAAGGTACAGGAAAGGTGGATAGAAACATATAAAAGGGAACAAACAAAATATGGCATTTACAATAAAAAGAATACAGTTAAAATTTTACATTGCTGCTACTGGACAATGAGGTAATAGCTCTCTCTTGCAGTAACTACCATAAACTCTTCTTCCTACCAAAACCAGGAAATAGATAATAGGTGTCTTAAGTGTGATTGTTTCTCATTTACAGGCTAATGTCATTTGTGACAGTTGTCCAACCTGATGTATAGGAATCTGGAGGCAGTGGATCTAATCAGTGTTACCAATGACCTTTAGTAGATAATTCAAAGAAATGTCTTGCAAACAAAAACTATTTGCTTTAGGTTAAGAGGGGCCAATGCCTTTTTATGAATAATTTGCATAAACATCTTAAAATATTACTTTAAGTTACTAAAATAATTAGTTTTAATTGCTTTGTGAATAAAGATAGTACTTATTTGTTTATGAATTTATATGCTCGTTTCAGAAGTGTATAAAATCCCCAACATTAAAAATTTTTGATGGTGATTAGAACTGATTACCTAATGAACAAAATCAAAACAAGCGGAAAACATTTTGGACCCTGACAGGATTCAATGGGTTGTGTACATTTTGAGTTGAGTATATGGTACATAATCTCTCATAAAAGCTATTATAGTTAGCGACAGCATTTTCAAAAATGAATTATCAGTCAACTTTACTTAAATTCATTTTTTCCTGAAAAACAAGTATAAATTATTAGCCTATTTATAATTTAGAACTTTCCCCAGATATCCCTTTTGAAAAAAAGTACCGTAGTTTGAGACTTTTTAAAAAGGTAATTGATAAAGCAAAGAACAGAGTTTGTTTGTACTCTGCTCAGTAAATGTAAGTCATGTTTTGGTTTTGGTGTTTTTTTCTGCTGTTATTTCTATCATATATTAGTGTTAGTGTAAAAAAAATCTGAAATATATTACATTTTGTGATTTTTGAAATATTTTAATTACCTTTGTACTATAGCATTTTGTAAATTATATTTAATATCTAAATTTAAATAGTTATGCAACTTATAATATTTTTATCAAAAACTACATATTTTTTTAAATAATCAAACTTTGATTAGGCTTTGGGAATATATCATTTTATTTCATTTGACATTCCTTAGAATTGAAAAACTGGACTTCACAAACTCATATATTCAAGATTAAAACTTAATTTAAGATTCAGATAATCAATATTCTGTTTTAAGTAGAGCTCTGCGAGTACTTTTATTTCGAACTTTGAGCAGAGTTTCTCTCATTTAAGCTCGGGATCAAGACGGAAAATTTTGTAGTCTAGTCATTTTGGAGATTCCAATTGATGTACGTAGAAATCACTTTTTAAACTGTATTGACATGCTTCGGTGGCTGCAAGGTCTAATGTGCTACTTTCACAGTAGACTGTATTGCCGATGATGGGGAGGTCGATGTTTGAATCTTAATTGGGAGTACAGAGGGTGATTTATACAAAATTGTTTTCCACTCGCCTTGCACACAAATAAATATAACCCCCAAAATTCCTAAAACCAATAATAGCAGTTTCACTTATAAATTTGCGATAACACAAATTATACTTACTGTTTTCACATAAATAACACGAATTTAAGCATTTTTTTCCCTCTAAATAAACAAAAATTTATTTGTAATTTGGCAAAAAAAACACATCACGAAATATAATTTTCACTGTGGTAACAATGGCGATAGTGCTTTGCCAGGGCTGCTGTTTGTACAGATAGTATCAGTGTTTTCTTATTTTATAGGTATAAAACATATCACAGGAAAAATGAGTTTTCAGGATAATTATGTGGGTTTTTTTTCTGAAGTTAGAATTAAAAATTACATACTTTTACACGTTACGATACATAAGTTTCAATAAATCAATTTTTTGTTTTCAGCCTATAAAAGATTTCACACCAGGTACAAGCAAAGTCATTAATCTATATGGACCTTGCTACAGGCAAAATCTTATCTTCTTAGTTATTATTCCCTTCTCTTTTTAATATAGTAGTTTAGTCTTCTATGCCGACATGTTTCGGTGTTATTATCTTTTGGTCTAAGCCTAAATTGATAATTATTTCGATATTGCTATTCGTAAGACTCGTGGTAATGATATTGAGATAGTGAGTTTGATATTACAAAGCCGGAAATGTTTTGTGTGTATTTATATTTTATTTTTCTTCGAATATGTTAATAAATAGTAAAATACATAATATGAATGAAAAATGGAAACAGTTTTATTCTAGTTTTTTTTATTGAATACTAAAAATTATACTCATATTTACATGAATAATATCGCTTTTAGCTTTTAATATGATCGCTTTTTGAGGAAAATAACACCACTTTTCCCCTAAAAATAACCTCACCTTCTGGATGTCTCTAGGTGACCTGGCGGTCTAGGGGTAAGGTGTCTGACTTCTGTGCTAGGGGTCCGGGGTTCAATCCTCTGTTCTGGCACAGATTTATCTGAATGCCAAACCCTTCCTTCAACTCTGACAAGACGTGTATTAATCACAACTTGTGAATGTGGGGAATACCAGGCCTCCATCATTGTTCGGATCCCACATTAAACTGTAGGTGCTCCATTTAATTTTAATCTCACCCTATCATTACACATTAGCGTAAGTGCATACAACCCGAACGGGTAGTAAGACGCGGTGCTAATAATAATACATGTTTCTACTAATAAATCATTTGGTAACTTTGTATATCTCTATGTCCAACACCTTAGCTTAGTCAGTAGCATATCTGCCTTCTGAGATAAGGATCGCGAGTTTGATTCCTGACATGGCCGAACATTTATCATTGATGAAAATATGAGTTTACCCTTTCACATTGATAAATTGACAGGCAGGGACAGTATGTTGTGCCCGTCCTAGTCTTAAGATAGATTGCAAGACATAAGAAGCTAGGTCAGGCCTAACTAACATGATTATGCTAGACTTATTTTGTAATGCCAACAATTTTTTTTATTTAAAAAACAAAACACCTATGTTGACTTAAAATCTAACTAGGGTTGCAGAAATGCTAAGGAATTTCTTTTTTTGTCACAAATATTGCTTTTGCTTAAGAAGGTTAACTATGAAAAAGTTTCATAAAAACAATGAGGTTAATTTTTTTCATGACAAATGAAAATCATTTGTGAAAATCTGAGTCACATACATACAATAGTCCCTGTGAATACAAACATTGGACTCTACCATTAAAGTTAGCTTCTAAAATATGACACATTCCCAATGATATACAGAAAAGAAAATAATATAAAATAAAGCAATATAGGATGAAATCAAAGGATAAATAATAAATATACAACAAACTGTTGCTTTTATAAGGAAAATATAAAACACATTCACATGTTACAAAAAATTTAATCGATAAACACGTCTGCTGTGAACTGCCGTAAATGTCAGCTGCCATGACAGCCAAGAGTAAAAAATGAGTGATAATTAAACAAACATCTTTATTCTTATTTCAAAACCGATGATCTAGGAACATCTAATCAAAGATAATAATAATTTACTTGACATTATTCAAACGTTAGATATTTTTCAGAGTTTCATGAATTAAAACTAAAGTTTGGCATCGCTAAACTTGTCTAGTAAACTATGTATAACTGATTGTTTAAAATTGATTCGAGTTATTTCATCACATGTTACTTGACAAAAACTAAGTTTTACAAAGTTTACAAAGTTTTAAGAATTAAATATGTAAAATTTTATAATTCATTATCTCACACAGCCTAGCCATTAGAGCCAAAATAATTTTCTCCGACCACGATGACCTTCTACAATACAATAAAAAACTGCAACATGCTTTTATGAACAGAGGCTGCCCCAAAGCACTGGTGTGTAGTCAAATAGATAAGAGTTCAAAATAGCGGGCCCACAAACTCAAGAGGAGCAAACAATATCATTCCTCTGGTCACTACATACCACCCTGGACTCCACAAACTCAACAATCTCTTGAAAACAGGTTTTTCCATACAGCAATCCTCCCCCACTACACAAAATATCTTCAAAGAGCCTCCAAAAGTAGCCTATAAGCAGCCAGCCTATCTACGAAACTTACTTGTAAAACCCAAACTGCCAGACCCCACTATTCAACCAAAACCCAAACAAATATCAGGTTCATTTCCCTGCAACTGCACCCCTTGCAAAACCTGCACCATACATAAACCAACAAATTCACTCTCCAGCAACATAACCAAAATAAATTATCCTAATAAAAACCCACCATACTTGTGATTCTGAAAATCTCGTCTACCAACTGGAATGCAACCAGTGCCAAGCACAATACATTGGTCTCACAACAGAAACACTAAGAAAGAGAATGAATGTTCATCGAAATGACACAAAAATGAAAAATAAAGATAAGTCTGTAGCATCACATGCCGAAACCCATAATCTTGACTTTAATCACTGTTACGCAACCAAGGTGGTCAAATCCCTGAACAAAGAAATATGCAACCCTTCACAACTAAGGATATGGGAACTGGCCCATCAATATATCATCAAATCCAGACAAGCCCCTAACCTCAACCTTAGGTAATCCCTCTCCTTCCTAACAGCACACTTATTATTACATTCAATGTCACAATAATAATAATACAATATATAACACAATTTTTAGTTTTTCTATCTATCTATGTATATTTATTCAAAGTGCTGCCATCTATACATTGATATAATAACTGAAAAACGGTCAGCTGTGGACAGTCAACCTTGCAGTTCAACCAAAAGCATCAGTCTACTCTCTTGGCCTGATCAAGCTGTCTGTGAAAGTGAAAGCTTGTCCTTAAAAATGTGTTTTGTTCTATCTAAACAATTTCTACTCCAGTATCACCCATCCTATTCCTCCTAATCTAAATCATTATTTAGCCTAGTGCTCTAATCCAAATAACTTTAAAGAGTGGTATAGAGATTTTTAGCGTATAGTATTGATTATTGCGATACCAGTTGATATTATGGGTCTCGAGGAATCAAGTATCGTATCGGGCCATAACTAGGTGGTTATTTTGAACAATAACCTAAAAAAAAAGCTTAAAAATCCATGAAAATAACAAAAAATTCTGTGATATACCTTTAAAATCCGTGGAAATTGTTAAAATCTGTATAGAAGGCAGCCTTGCACTATTGTATTCATATTATATAAATATGTAAAATGTTACCTTTTGATATAAGCCTAACCTAATCCTTAGTCTGCGATTTTAAGACAACCACTATATTTAGAAGCTACAAATTTGGGAAAAAACCTAGTTTTAAATTCAGATAAATACGGTATATCAATATAAGGAAAACCTCTTTTCACTTTACGAGGTAATTGTATTATATTTTGAAGTAGGTACAGGAAATGTCAATAGAAACATATAAAAGGAAAGAACAAAATATGGCTTTTGCAATGAAAAGAAAAACATAGTTCACATTTTAAAGAGCTGCCATTGGTGAAATAAAATCCAACACTACCGCCCAATCCCCTGACGTAGGTTCCATTCTATTGAAACTAATCAGGGAGTGTGAAAGGCACAATGTGAGTTCCCTTTCATATGTTGCTATTCAACTTTCATATACCTTCTTCCAAATATATATTACAAAACAGCCCCAAAAAGTGAAAAGAGGTTTTCCTTAAAGAGATATAAAATGTAATATTCAAAATTTGAATACAAATAATTGAGAAATTGATATTTAGCAATACAGAGAAAGAAGAATTAAAAAAAAAAATGATAATGATAGAAACTAAACAATTTGTTTTCTAAGGTTCAAATTTGGTTTTGAGATTTTCAAGTAAAATGAAGATTCGGATTTGAGAAAAAGCACAGTGGTGCCATGTTTTAAATGTAAAAACTTGGTCTTACACTTTTATGGTTTGTAGAATTGCCCTTCTAGCTTTCTTTCATCAAATATTATTTTATTGTGTAAAATAGTAAGGAAGAGTAAAGCATTTAGACCCACCTGATCAATTGAGGGCTCGGCCCACCCCCATGAGCATAGGCTATGAGCATTCTTTTGAACCCAACTTTGCGTCGGTGCAACCGAGATATGGCATATTGGGCGTCTTGCAAAGAAGGCACTTTGACATGAGCGGCGACGTTGCCATCTGTCTGCGTAAACACCGAAATATGAATAACCTGAAAAAAAAAAAAAAAAATTGAGCCATGCATGACTCTCCACAAATCTATTAAAGAATAGAACACAAAATTGTAGTGACAATAGACCCATTAAATAATGGAGATGTTTCATCTCCTAATCGTAATCACTACAGAGATACAATCTACCATGGAGTTTAATAATGATGGATCACTGATTTCTGCTGAAAGTTTATGGACAGTTCAGAAGATTGGTGTGAACAGTCATCTGATGATGTGACGGGAAGGTCAATGTTTAACTCTCACACTGGTGTATTGAGGGTAGTTTTTCCAAAGTATTTTCCTTCACACCACCTGTACAATTCAGTTAAATTTTTTCTTAAATCTAACTTCCTCAGCTCTATCCCATCAGGGTAGTTAAATATAAGTAGCCCATAAGGGCTGTGAGATTGAGTAAAATAAAAATTTTATTCAATATTTGTCTAGTTTTTAGTAAAAAATTAATGTGTTGTTAGTGCATTATGTTTCAGTAATATTGAAAAGAAAAAAATAATTATACGCCAAATATCACTTCCAGCAGGGCTATTATGACCACGACGCAAAACGAATGTGCAACCGTTAGCAGAGAGCCGCTAAACTTTGAGTCAAGTTATTATGGCCGACCACTTTGCGAAAACAAAGTACTTGCGAGCGCAAATATTTTCCTAGTAGAATAACATTAAGTTGCGCAGACATTTTACTTGTCTCTTTGGTTTGCGTTACGAGGTTATGTTTGCTAGTTTTTGTAATTTATTAGGTGTTTTGTGTTACCTGATTTAAACTTGCCTTTAAATAGGCCTATATCATAATGTAGGCCAAGAGTGGGGATAGTACGTTTACACTGAACTTTAAAAGAATATTTTCTTTGAAACATAACACTATCAAAATGCATCATTATTCAACATATACACACTTATAACCGAGACATTCCAATACTAAGATTAATTGTTTGTAGGTTTTATAGTAGGTGGAGGTTAGTTAGGCCTCAACATATTTGGGATGTTAGTAATATGTTGACCCACCTCATGGGGCAACATTGACCAAGACGTTAGTCTCTTTGGTCTAATTTTCCAATGGTGGGGAGGTTTGGATTTGAATTCTAGCTGGGTGTGATGAGTTATTTTATTTTTCTAAATGTTTTCCCACTCTCCCACTACACAAATCTTAATTCTATAACTCAATCTTAATCATCTAAGTATACCCTATTAGGGTAAAACACATGGACAGACCAGTTGACAAGATAATAAAAAGGTAGGCCTAATCTGTTTAAGATGCCTCAACAAAACTTTAATAATGTAAGCCAATTGAAACTGAATAGTACATAGGCCTACAGTAGTAATTACTTTCCACATTGTGAGTTGTAGGGCCTATGAAATATTGCAGCCAAGACTGGAAATAACCAAAATAGGCCCTAGCTTAATATTTACATATTGTTTGGTTTAGGCCTAGGTTTTTTAATCATAAAAGATTTACTAAATTTATCTGAAACCGATAGTTAGTAGTTAGACCTAGTTATCCTGAAGTGAATAAATTGCAACAACTCATTATAAAGAAATAAAATATCCTTATATTCTTAATCACTTAACTAAAGTATCAAGAATTCCCTTTAAATAAAATATGGATTTTATTATTTTAAACCATCCAAACCACCCTTTCATTCACTTTATTGTTAACTTAGTAGGCCGACTGGATATAAATGCCCATTGTTTTGACATTAAGTGTAAACACTATTTTTGGGAGTTCATGAACGCTTTCATCAACTTTAAATAACTAGTTTTCATTCCTAAGGTCTTCACACGACATATTACACTTGTTCCAGTATCAACACAAATATATGAAGAAAAAGGCATTGGGTTGTAAAGACATATTACAAAAAAAAAATTGTTTCTTTATTGGCCACCATCTCATATATTAATCCATTTCCCCGTATGACATCACTATTTGAATACATATTGCACATTATGATATTTTAACTAATGAATAATGTAGGCCTAGTATTTTTTAATTTCAAACATAGGCAAACAAAATTATACAAGAGATTTATAAAATAGGTTAAACCTCTCTTGCAAATAATGTGATTGTGACTTGTGATCAGATGTTTGGGAAAATAAAAACATATGAATAATGTTCAGTCATGAATACCAGCAATCTTGAAATAAAATTACCTAATTTCTAGCCTCTAACGTCTTCAAAGGTAATATTCTTTGGGAAAGGGTTGCCAACTGTTGACGCAAACTGATTTTATTTTGTGCATTGCCGCTAGAAGCAAAGTCGAAGCTAAAACTAGCAGACAATACAAAGTATGGTGGTCATAACCTTTTCCTCGAAAGTGACGCTAACTAGTGGTAGCAACTAACTTTGTGTTGAATGGTCATAATAGCCCTGCTGTAAGGGCTATACGCATTTAATTACACTTATAGGGTAGAGATGAGGGAATTTAACTGTGTTTGCGTGTGAGAAACCATTTACAAGATATTTAGATTTTTTAGTGTTCCATTTTTTAACTTTTTCTTGACCTTTTCTTGACTATAGACTGATTTTCTTAACACTTTTCATTTATGTAAATAAGAATAACAACATTTGGAAAGTAAAAATGTGTACTTTTCGTAATATCCCCTACCAAGAGAGCCAGTGGAGGTAAAAACCAAAATGTTAACTGTCCAAGAAAAAATAATTAATTTTGCATATAGCTAAAATGTTTAATTTTCTCTTTGAATGGGGTATGGCTTAAGAAAATGAATATTTAATCAAATCAAGTAAATTTAATATGACATAACTTTTAAAATTTGCTAGTATATAGAAACAAAAATATTAAATAAGAATAAAGAATATTGATAGTTTTCAATCAAATGTATTAGAATGGTCAAAAAGTAGAAAAGTTTTAAGAAAAAAAAAATAAACAATAAAACATGGAATCAACCGTTTAACAGTTTTGATTGGAGTACATAATTTCAATGACATTTTGTCATGGTGACCGGCCTACATTTTTTTTAAGACTGATTAATTATTTTGTCATCCAATGTGGCAACTTCTTCAATCTGTTTTACAAATCTTCTTTTTGGATCTTGGAGAAACTTTTGTTCTTGGGAAGCTCTTTTTTTGCATATAGTTTTTAATCAGCTTCATTTTTCTTAATCTTGAGGGCTTCTAGCCTTTTTTGATGATGCATTTCTTGTTTGAATCAAGAGTTATTGAAAATCTCCTTTCCACTGCAACATTTCTATGAAACATCACCAGAATTTTATGAAAGAACTTCACCACATCATTATTGCTCACTTTTGCATCAGCTAGAACACTCATGAGTAATACATCAAGATTGTGTCGAACTTAGCAATGCCTCTTTAACAGATGGCATTGCTCACATGTGCAAGAAGTCTCTTGAGTGTCAACAATTATAAACTAATTCTTCAAGGTCTACAGTGAGTCAAGAAACTTGTTATGTGTCACTAATCATCACATCTGAAGAGGCAAGAAGCGCCTTTGACAATCTGAATTTAAAGGACATTTTAAGAAAATTTTCTCACAAAGCAAATACTTGTTGCATTCTTGTTTGAAAGAAAACACTTGTCGTTCATTCTGACCTTTGCAAGTAATAATGGCTCCAAAACCAAACATAATTTAGGATGCGATCTTCAATACAACAGGATTTGATACACCTATTTTTAGGGGTGTGTTAATAAGATTATTTATAGAATCTAGCAAATTGTTAGAAATTTTAATGATTTACATATAGACCTACAATACACCACACAGGCCTAAACTGTAAATTAAGATTTATTTCAATCATTCTTTCAATTTTAATCAACCCCAACCACCCCTCGCAAAATACAGGTTAAAATCTATCCAAATTAAACAATCTAGACTCGTATTATTGTTTAAAGAACAAATCAATTAAAATTTTGGTGTCTTTTAGTTATTTTTAAAAGTGTTGTTAGAATGAGAAAGTTTCTTAAAACATGTGAAATACACAGATTAGGCCTAGTTACCCTTTGATCAACTTTAATCATCATTGTAGGATTATAATTTATTTTGATAAGATGGCAAAAATAAAAATGCAAACGGATATTTTTAATAAAGACTAAAACAACATGCTTATCAATTAAACATACATTGAAAATAGTGAACTCAATGCCTAAATATGTTTTATTATTATTTTCTTATGTGTCCATTATTTATCTTCAAGTAGAAAACAAGAGATATATTCGATTCTTGCAATATATCGATTTCTGAGAATACTTTCTATTTAAAACACGAATATATTTTCGACTCCAATATGTTCATTCTCATTTCATAAGGCAGGACTACGTTTAAATATTTTTACCATTAATTCAATAACATATTTAAAAAAATAATAAACTCTTAGTTAAAATCAATTTAAAAACAAATAATGAATTAGCAAGTCATTTGATTCTTAAAACTTGAGAGCACTTACGAAGTGAGCAGATTACCTAAATCTATTTCAAACAAACAATCGATATACAATACATAGGCCGATAGGCATAAATAAACTGTTTTATCGGTGTCCGACTGTCGACAGTATATATTTTTCATGAAACCTATCAAAATGTCCAACTTAAGAAACATATGCAATAAATTGGAGTTCTTTACATAGTTGTAGATAATTAAAACCAGTTCGGTAGTAAGAATTAACAGTATCTTTATTTTAATAATCACTCTGGTGAGTAAACATCATATACGTCATGGCGGCCGACTTTGTATCGTGTGTAATGTGTTATTATTTCTGTTAAAAAAAAGCGGTAATTTGGTTTATTTATTTCAAATTTATCTGTAATTCTAATTTTGATTTTCAGTTTTTGAAGAGTTTTAATGTGTTCATTTAAATATTTACAAGAATGTTCGTGAGGTGAAAGTTTTAGAAGTGAGCATGTGCCGAAACGGTCAAGTCCAAGTTTGCCATAGAGGTGGGAGGGTAGGGTACTAGGCACGTAAGATTTTCCACACCTATCAATTTTTTTTTTTTAAATCATTATTTTATTCATGCTAATCTCTTTTGTCTGACAAAATAAAAATTACGGATTAAGTTCTGCTTTTCAAGTAGGCCTAACTAAGTAATTTTTGAATTCAAAATATTATGCTTTGTTTACGAGGTGAAAGATTCGACCATCAAATCCAATAAAACACCAAATCCTCAAATCTCGAATACTTGTCGGGATTCGGTGGATTCGAAGATTTGAGTGGCCCATCTCTAAAAATAATTTAAATTAGTAAATTCCTATTGAAAATGTGGTTTTATATTTTGAGTATGGAAAATACAAAACATTATTTCAAAACATTGTTATTTGAGCTGGTATTGATAAAAAAAAAAAGAATTAAAACAAAATTTCAGAAAATTGAGAGGAACTTTTGATCCACTTTTTAGACAGCAGTTTTCACCTAAATCAAATTTTTTAAATGTTGTGCTATATTTTTGACAAAAATTTAAATTTAAAAATTGCATGAAGAATGTTTAACTGGTCAGTGTAGAGATTATATTTCTTTGGATTAAAACATTATTATTATTATTATAAAGGATAAAATAATGGGGTGACAAGGCCACATTTTGATTCTTTCATTGTTTCTATTATTTCAAAGTGTAGTTCTCATTTTCTAATACATAAGGCCTACTTTTGTTTGTGTAACTATTAGTACTCAACCCAAAGTTTGGTTAGAACCTTAGGCTTGACAGGCTTGACACACCCCTTAAATTATTTTTTTTTAGGTTTGAAACCTTTTAAATTGTATCCCGGTTTGACACTCCTTGAAATATTGCCGCCTCCTTTCATTTTCAAGCGCTGTGAAATATGGTAGGGTTGCTATATCTATCCTTCTCTAAATGTTTCATTGTAAGCACTTTCACTAGTACACACATGGCTCCCAACTGTTTCTCTCTCCACCAGCCGGTATAAAAAAACCTCCCCCTTCTTCCAACCTTAAGGCAGGACACAACCTCTTGCTTTCTGCTAACATCGGTATCCTCCCCTCTCAACCCTCATATTGAACAAAGGACAAGCGTCCTTTAACTAATATCCGGCCATTAATTATTAGATATTTACCCCTACTTATTTTCATTAATCACATTGGGTTATTAACATCATCCATAATGGATTTCTTAAGTATGCGACACAAGACACTGCAATGTACATCAACATATGTAGTCTTTGATACAAAAATGTGATAAGAATGAAACCTTATTAAAATGGCTCAAATTCAAAGGCAACTGATAACATAAACTCCAATTTTGCTTCCAATAGTTTGTCTCTAGAAACAATTTTACCTTGCCGAAATATGTTGATGGTATATTTCTTTCAACAGAGTTCACATATTTATCAAGAAATGGAATCATTATAAGTGCTTATTCGATGACTTTAAAATTTTCAACTTACCCAATAAAAGAACATTTTATTGGAAAAATTGACGATCCAGTGCTCCGAGAGTATTCACTTCTTGTGGGCGAGTCCTTGAATAGATAATAAAGGGCATGGAAAAACTCATGAATTTTCCATTAACTGTTGTTATACGGTAAAGTTTTATAAGGAAATTGAAATAGATTTTTTTAAACATTAGACCACAAGCTTTGATATTTTTCTTGACTTTATTGACACCGTGCATTGAGGAGAAACAAGCCTCAGTAAACCTGGCTAGGATTCTAACACCTTCCCGTCGCAGATAATCCTGACCAGATGAGCTTTGAATTTAGTCTATGTGTCCATTGGTGTTGGTAATATAGAAACAAAATAGCCGGAAGTCTAATCACCCCTACTTGGTTTGAAGCTTAGTAAGTTTCTCACCATCACATGCTCCCTGAACAGTGCAAGCAATACTCTCTTCATCTCCTTGGGTTCAATGGTCTGATCTAAGTTGGTCACAATCAACTGTATAGAGCTGTTGACAGAGGCAGTCAGCAATTCAGTCTTAGAAGGTGCAATGGGATGGAAGAAATGCTGAAACAAACCGATTACAAATAGAAATAGTTTGTGGAAACATTTTACAGTCTACAGATGAAATTGCTTTAAGAACAAGTGAAGATAGTCTTATCATTAGATACATAGAATATTTGATTTGAGTTCTTCAGTCATTGTCCTTTAGGATGCTACATTGGAGTAGATATATTATCGAAAGAATGAGTTTCTTTACAAAGTACACAGTGAGGAGATGAATCAAGTTAAGTTTGTAGAGGTGGGAAGGCAAGCAAGAATGGCCTGAATATAGCTGGAGAAAAGTTTAGCAGTGGGGAATTATATTTCTCTGAAACTAATCTAGAGAAGAAGTGTCTTTTTTTTAAAGAAAGCCTGTTTTCTTATTACTTTGAATCCCATATTATTATGAAACCTAATGGAGATGTATTTTATTTTTCAGTGGTTAACCATGTTTTTCATCTATCTTTTCTTATTTGCTTGTTATAAAATGTGGTGTTATTGAATCTAGTCAATTTTTAAAGTTATTGTCGGTGGTTTGAAAAAAAATACTATGAAAGTACCTGTGAATTTTCCCCTAAAACATCAGTTTCTGCCTCCAGCACTGTGTAGGGAGACGGTGACCTACGCTTGAGTGGAAAAGGGAATCCAAACACTGCTGGTGTCTGAAACATATCAAGACATAGTTGTAGTTGTTTGTTTGAAAAACAGTTACATCAAGTTTAGAGCTTGCCTAAATATTAGGGATCTGTGAGTATTCAGATTTCGAGCTCCAAGGCAAGCTTGTCCTCTAAGCTCGAGATCGAAAGTTTTGTAGGCTCGTCATTTTCGAGCTTTCATTTGATATACTTAGTAATCAATTTTTAAAACAATAGTATGCATAGGCTATTTAAATGAGGTAATACCAGCATTTCCACTTATGAATCATTTGACAAATTTAACGAATTGTTAAAGTTAATATCAATTTTCACATTAATAATGTAATAGAGCTTTAAAACTACTTTCAACCGGTAAATTTATTCAATATTGTCGTCCATTTAATTATCCTTGATTGAAGTTTATTTGTATTGCCATGACAAAGCAATAAAAATAAAAATAGCTGAATAGATCACTAAATAGTTGGATGATTCTTTTTATTATTTTTACCTGGCCCCTTTTTAAAATAAAGATTGAAGTTAAATTAAAAATTTAATGTCAAGAATATAATATTATATTGAATGTTTTCAAACTTAAAATATTTAAAACTCGTATTAATTAATATGTTTGACTACAAAAACTAGCAGTATTATTAGTTCATTCTAACCTGAGACCGTAAGTAAACAAATAGTCCCATATCACTATGCTACTATAGGTCACTACAAATTTTTGTATTTTTTAATACTTTTAAATTTCCTGTCTTATATTTAACAAAATTCAGGCCAGACTCTGCAAACACCATAAATAGACGGGACGCACTCAACACTCACAACCATCACTAAACACTGCTGAGATGAACTGTCGACTGATCGTTGCTGACTTGACATTAACATGTGATAAGGACTGTAACTTGAGTTCTCACCAATGAGTCTGGCGTATGTTGGTATTCAAATAGCACTTGCAAAGCTTAAAGTATTATTTTTAAATCAACTGAAGGGATAATTTTAGTTGTAATAATTTTCTAATGTTATTTTAAAACAAGTTTAATACAAAAAGTAGGGACTATTTAGTGAAAGGATACTATTGAAGTCTGTTCAGTAACAAATCAGAGCATAGACTTCCACATGGCTTTGTTTACATCAGGTCTCAGATTAGGGTGAATCAATATGAGTTTAGTTACTATTTATTTATAGAATTATGTTGGTTAACCTGTCTGAAATCAATGTTGATTTTACTTATTGTAATATATATTTTACCAAACTTAACACATTTAAATTTAAAAAGTATTATTTTAATCATATTTTTAATTTTAAAGTAAGAGCATCAACTTATTATCATTAAAAATTGAATTGAAATAAATTTCTCAATAAGATAATGAGTGAGAGCCCATAGAACGCGCATGTGCAATTGTGCATAGAGGAATGAAAATGGAAAAGAAGAAGTGAAGATGTACGATTACACTAAGGAATAATAAACAAAATATTAAACACTTCAAAATTCTAGCCGTTTATGATTTTTATATTTTGGGGAAATATTAGCTTATTAACTTTTTATCAAGACAGTGTAGAAACACTGTACAATAATGTAAAGTGATAGTGAAGGAAGCCAACTATCTATCAACAAACACAACTATCTATTTCTTCTTATACTTTTACACTTCCCACTTCTTTAAACTTCCAAAACTGCACATTGTTTTGAATTTTCGGTAATATTTATTTTCCTTTGAAGAGACATTGATGAAAAAGTAATATTTCTGAAAATTCAAAACAACGTACAATTGTGGAAGTTTTGAAGAAGTGGGAAGTGTCAACGTTTAAGAAGACATAAAGAGAGAAGTGTGTTTGTTCCAATCTACGCCTAACCTAACTATCCTTTCAGGTTGGCTTCCTTTCGTATCAATTACTCTACACCATTTCTTAACTTTTTTTCCAAAAGTATTTAAATTTATGAAAATGAGTCATTCATATTATTAAGAACATGTGTATTTTTTAAAACTCAAATTTTAAAAATGTGACATTTACATTTAAAATAAACAAATATATACTCTTAGCATTTTAAAATTATGAATATAGTTTAACTAGACTCGAACTTGGGAACTTTTAGAAATACTCGACTGGAATGAAAAAACCCAAGCTCGTAGACTTACTAAATATAATTTAGTTAATTGAAGTAATTAGGGTTGGTAATGAATAGAGAGAACCTAGATAATATGGCTTTTACAATGAAAAGAGGAACACCATATTTTACACTGCTCTCACTGACTGCCTTCTCCCATGTATAGAACTATGCACCTCAAAAAGTTGAAAGCAGGTTTGGTGAATAATTGAATTGATTCTCCTCATAATGAGTGATTTATATTTGAATGTTTGTTGTTCTGTGTGTTTCTAGTAGCCTTGGGCTGTAAAAGGTATGGAGTTTTTGGGAGCTTGGGTTTTTTTCTTTCAAGTCAAACTCGAGTTCTGAATATCTTCATTATTTTAAAATATTAAAATATAAATTTGTTTATTTTAAAAGTTAGATAGTGGACTATAATTAAAATACCACCTGAAAAAAAATTATTTTAAGTTCACTTCTTTATAATGTGAGATTTTAAAAATTTATGAAAACCACAAATTCTTAAAATATGAATAACCATCATTTTTATATAAAAGTAAATATTTTGGAAAAAAGTTTAAAAAATTGAAATATTTACTTGTTTTTAAATTATAAATAACACTTTTAAACAATTTAAAATAGCTACAATGCTCAAATAAAACTACAATAAAAATTAATCAAAATAGTTTCCACTTTCATGTCTTTCAAGACAATTATTACAATAGCAATGTAAAAAAGTTAATAAAATTGACATTTTAATGAGCTAATATTTCCCCAAAATAAGCCTTCATAGCTTAAAATATCGCCCTATAAGATAACATAAGAGTCACAAGCAGTTAGAAATTTGGAATGTTTCATATTTTGTGTTTAGTCCTTAGTTTAACAATCTCGCATGATTACTTTTTTGGTTTCAATTCCAGTCCTCTATACGTAACTCCGCATGCACCTTATTGTTTATGGATTCTCACTAGAAATTATCTTGTTACAAAATTTATTTCAAATAAATTATTAATGATTCTAAAAGTTTATGTTCATGCTTTAAAATGAAAAATAAAATGGTTAAAATAATGTTTTTAGTAGAAATTATGAAATAGTAAATGCTTTTTTTATTTAAATATGAAAACTTTGATGAAATATTTATTGCAATGTTGATCGACAGTGATATTAGAAAGGTTAGCCACCATAATTCGACAGTTAAACAGTAACTGAGGCTAGTTTTGTTTGTATTTGAATGCTAGTTTTGTTTGTATTTGAATAAATGAATACAAATTTTAAATATTTTAAGTGTGAAAACAATTTATACATATATTATTCTCATTGTTAGATTTTTAATTTAACTGAAAATATAATTTGAAAAAGAGAACATGTAAAAATAGTAAAAATAATCATTACTCAAATGACATTTGGGGTCTACTTAGCTATTTTTATTTTCATTGCCAGTCATGGTATATTGAGGATAATTCAAAATGGACAAAAATATTGAATTTGTTTAATAGTCCAAAGTAGTTTTAAAGATCGATTAAGTTATGCATGTGAAATTTGATACTAATTTTAACAATTTGTTAAGTTATCAAATTATTTATATGTGAAAGTGCAGATTTCATCTAAATGAAATAGCCTAAATATACCATTGCGTTTTAAATATTGATTTGTACTTACATCAAGAGGGAGCTTGAAAATGATGATCCCACAAAACTTTCGATATTGAACTCGAGGTTTAATGACAAACTCTGCTCAAAATTTGAAATCCAAGTACTCACAGAAAGCTTAGAGTAGTTGACCTTGCATGTTTGGGTAGTCTAACTTTACAACATTTATTTGTCTCTGGTGTCCAGACTGTGGATGAGGGTTGTACATGATGTACACAATTATTTTAAAAATGGAGGTTCTCTTTATTAACAAGATGTAGAATCTCTTCATAGAAGCCGCTTCTTACATAACTAGTACGTTCAAAACTAATTTATGCAGATACATTGTCAGATGTTGGGGTGGAAAAACCTTAATCACACTTAATACAACATAACATAACATAATAGGACTGCACCTTCTTTCTCACCTGTATTTGGTGTAAATCAGCTGTGGGGGAAGAGGTTCGGCAGCGTTTCAGTATGGAGGGATTGGTACCATTTACAAGGTGGCAAGATGGGATAGGCATAGCGCCAGCACTATTAAGTTCCTGGTTTGTATTGCCATGCCTTGAACTCTGCAATCCTGAAACATTATATATTTATTTGTTCGGAATAGCAATTAAAGGAACTATTAGAGATTTTGTCAGTTAAAACTAGAAAACATTGTTAAAACTTTGTTTCAAAACAAAGTTCAGCTTCAACTTTGCTTTGAAAAGAAATTGGCTATGATAATTACAAAGCTTCGGCAATTAGAGTATAGACAACTAATTATGTTCAATTAAGGCTACTTTTTGGTGTTGTGTACATTACAAATTAATGTTCATGTGAAAATATCTTAATTGATTTGCATGTATTGATAATAGCTTGAATTATCAAATTTGGAGATGGGCCCTTGAATTCCTAAGAATATTCTTTTTTTTTTCCAAACTAAATTTGTTTTAGATCTAATTGTGCTTATTGGTGGTTCAGAACCAATTATAATTATAAAATTAACTATTCAACCAGACCACAGAGCAGTAATTTAACACTTAAATGAATTTATAAATGTTATATTGAATGGATTATATGAAAGGAAGTTAACATTTGGTTATTATTTCTATTATTCTATTATATTTATATTTCCTCTGAAATATATTATGAATAATTGTGCGATAAGACATTTTATAAATGATTCAAGTGTATAAAGTTAAATAAATAGCTACACTAATATTTTTCCAAGCATAAAACCAACAAAAAATATTCGAATTTCGACTCAGCCTCAAGAATATTTTATATATTTGATTGAAGTTTGCGTTGAATTTAATAAAGTGGACTTGGCAAATCTAGAGTTGGTTAAAACCAATAATGATCTTTACAAACATAATATATAATATATAGGGGTGTGTGAAGCTTTGAAACAAATACCAGCTTACACTTCGCTACAAATAAAATCCTAGTTTTGACAAATACAAAGGTCAATAAATGTATTGGCAACTAAAACTCAAATTTTGGTCAATTATTGTCATTCTGATCTCTTATGTACATTAAAAATTAGTATTAATTTGTAAATTTTTTAAGTAATTGAAGTGAATGTTATATAATAACAATTTGCCGGCTTGGAAAAAATAAAGTTGTGCAATAAAACATTACCAATTTGAAATTATTGCAGGAAGTTATATAAATATGCACAGTATAGTTTTTCAAGCATAAACCCTTAAAAAAATATTCAAACTTAAATTCGGTTCAAGATTATTTTGTCTACATGATTCCAAGTTTGCTTCATATTGAAAAAGTGGAATCTGGCTGGAAAGCTCCGGAATATGTTACTGGTACCAGTGGAAAGAGGATTAAAGGATGCTTCTGAAAATCATAGAACCACTTTTTGCCCCTCAACCAAGATTCGGTTCTATTGGAACTATGGAAGAGGAAAGGAAATTTACAAAATTACTTAATAATAACAAATAAAACAATAGCTGGAAACAGGAAGTGTAGCTGTCGAGTGTAATTGTGATCTTTTCCTTACAAAGACACATTGTGTTGTCTTGTATTTGCTTCAATATTTCTACTAGCAAATTAAGGGAAAATGGGACCTAATGGCTATACTAGATTGGACGTTGAAAGGAGGATAAAAGGACATGGCCATAACACTTCTCAGAAAACTGTAAGTCTCAGAGTTCGAAATTAAAACACATAATTATGTAATTTTTAGGGTACTCTTCAGCGGAAGAGTAAAACACAAACTGTACTATATGGTTATAGGTTGATCATGGTCAGTTAGATACTGTTGTTGCTTGTTCTAAATGGTGTCTTTATTCTTGGAATATGGATAGAATATTGTATTTATATTATGTTTAGTTATATGATTAATGAATTAAATTATATAATGTTATTATTTGTTTATATAGAAATTATTAACAGATAATATAATTTAATAATTATATATTTAAGTATAAATCCAAAATCTTAGCTCAGTTGGTAGCCTGTGTCTAATGAGCTAAGGGTCCTGGGTTTGAAAAATGTATCATTGGTGAAGTGTGGGTTTACTATATCACAATGAAGTGGGGACTGGATGTTGTGCTTGTCCTAGTCCGCTCAGCGCGCTGATAGAGTGGCGTACCAAGTAGTGGCTAAAACACTCACACGACCAATCCATCGGCGTACTCAAGTAGTGGCTAAAACACTCACACGACCAATCCATCGGCGCACCAAGTAGTGGCTAAAACACTCACACGACCAATCCATTGGCGCAACAAGTAGTGGCTAAAACACTCACAAGACCGATCCATCGGAGCCAGCCAAATCTAGTCTTTTTAGTTATGTATATTATTAGTAGATGTCACCACAAGGACTGTATCATAAATATGAAGATCTAGTTAGTATTTTCTTCAACAAAAAGCATTGTAATGTTTATAAAAATATTTTTTTTAGCAAATGAAGTTTGTTATTCTCACATGTTTACATCGTGGTGCGATTAAGTTTCTGGCTTCCGTTTTTCTCTTTATTCACTGTGTATTATATTTTTTGCGGTTGATATTTTATTTTCATTCTAAAGTTTATTTATTATTTTATGCTTATTTTCTTTGTAATTATTTTTATTGGAAGTTATCTAGGCCTAAGTGTTAGGACAATAGTTTGATTTGAGTTTTATCTCGGCAATGACTGGTCCAAGTTCTAGCCTAAATGACATATATATTAGATTATTCTTAAGACTTCATGGGGTGTTTTCCCAAACACAGGTGCGGACTTAAAAATTTTAAGTACTGTCCTGTATAGATGATTTTACAAAAAGTCATATAGTTTAGAATCAGACAAACCTACAAACCCCAAACTTATATCAAATTGTATAGAAATAAATGCTCTTTCTTGCAGTATGACTGATGAAGAAGGAAGACGTGAAAAAAGATTTTTTTTAACTTTGAATAATAAATTTTCAATTATTTTTTTTCAAAATATCTCAAGTCAAATGATTTATGATTTGTTTTTTCCTTCTAAATCTTCAATGTTTATTGTATAAGTGTGATTTTTTTCCATTTTTATACATTGACAATTTTTTCAATGAGAGAATTTAAAATGTTTAGAGGTAGATATGTGAAAATTAGACCAAGTTTTTTGGATAAGCCAAGTGAAAATGTGTTTGAGTGCAAAAGGGTTAAGTTAAATTATAAGGCATATGAAGCTATGACAGGCCTAGCAAGCCGGTGGTGGAAAATATATGGCTTGAATAAAAAAGTGACAGGTCATAGACTGAAAACAGTACTGGATGTAAAAATAATTAATATTTTATAAATACAACATTCTGTCCACATCACCACCACCACCACCACCACCACCTGTTTTCAGACTGTGGTCGGGTCATTTTAGTAAAATGCTTCCATCTTCCGCTATCCTTCCACCATTCTTCTCCTCTCACTTGAACACTTTCTGTTATCTGCTTCTCCCATTTTTCTTGGCCTCCCTTGCAGTCTTTTTACTAAATACTTCATTTCCAGCATTTTCTTTGGCATCCTCTCTTTTTCCATTCTCATTACAAGCCCATATCATCTCAGTCTTGCTTCCTCTACTATCTCATGTACTCTCTGTACCCCTACTTTTTCCTAGAAAACTTAATTCCTAACAGCTGACATGCTCCTCATAAACGTAATTCCCATGACCTCCACTTTTCTAGTCTCTCTTACATTCAATGTCCATGTTTCTGCTGCATGTCATCTACCAAGAATAAAGACAAGTTTGAACAGACAACTCCAGAATCAAAGACTAAACTTTTTTTGAATCAAGAAACAGGCAATAACAGAATCTAAGTGACCATGATCAACCTCTAGTCATGCAACAAGAGTCCAGTATTTATTTTACTTTCTTCTGCTGAAGAAGGGGATTTATGTACCCTGAAAATTACATGATTATATGTTTTGTTGTGATTTAATTGTGAGCTCTAAAGGCGTACAATGTTCTGGTGAGTGTGTATGCCGAGACCTTCAATGTTTAATTTACTATCAAATTATGTCACTTTGGAAATAATGTTTTTCTTAAATACATAATATTTTCATATCCAGGTTTTTTAATACATTTATATTTTAACCTTTTAACGTTGTGCAAAGGAGGAAGAATAGTGGAAGGATAGAAGAAGATGAAGGCATTTTACTAAATTGAGCCTGTCACAGGCTGGAAACATTATTATGAACAATGTGTAAAGCCTACTTTTTTTATTTAAAGTCGAATAAAAGTTATGTTTCTTTTATGTAAACATAGTTCACCAAATATTTTATTACAAAAATATTCCAATAAATTTTGACCTAAGCTGATAATTAAATTAATGTAACGTGCAATTTATCTACTAGAGAGTTTTGGGAAGTGAAAATTGATAATGTAAATAAGAGCACAGCGGCAAAGCTTTGTAAATGTCAAAGCCAGATTTTTTTTTTTACTCAAAGCAAAGTTGAAGTGAAGTCAACTTTTACATTTCCATAGATTTGTTCACCTCTAATCCTTTCGCATATTCCAATCTGTGTGTGCGATTTTTCTGACATTTTCCTTTTCTCTCCATTTATTTTAATAAAGAGTAAACGGGAGGGGAAGATAGTCCCTATTTAGGACAAAGAATTGAGCAGTCACATTCCCTTTAGAATAGTTGTGATAGAAAGAAACCTAGGTCGGGGGAACGAGTAACAAAAATAAGTTCCTTTAAGAGTCAACCAGAACCCCTTTGTCCAGTGGCAGCATTGTGAGATGTTAAGTGTTTTTATTTTCATTGTATAAGGGTTTTTGTTTTGATTTATTCCTATAACACCTTCCTTTATCTTCCTATCAAAATAAAATTGTTTCAGGGGCGTTGCACAAAATATTATTGGGGAGGGGGGCACCAGTGTTTTTCCCCAACTCTAAGCATTTTGAAAATAGAAAAATTCCCAAGTGGCAAAAGAGTACTAGGGCAATGTTGAAAACGGGAAGGTGGGGGAGGCGGAGGATGGCTCCCAGAATTTATTTTTTTTAATTTGGGGTAGTAATCAAACTTTGAACCGAGCTTTTAGGCAACTGCATTTTTAAATTTATTTGTTGATCCTGGATTTTTCAAGCTACGAGGCTTTTTCAGTGCATAAGGAAATACCAGTAACTTGAATTATTATTCATTATTATTTATTATTTATTTCAATTTACCTGAATCTCAGCTAAATATCCAATTGAGTTTAAATATATTTATTTGGATTTGTAGATATTGTGTATTTTAGATTAAAAAATTTAACTGACTTTATTACAGCAGTTTCCAACATTTTGTAGTTTATGACCATAGCTTCTCTCTCTGCATCCATCGCGACCCTTTGCTAGCTTAAAAGCGTTCAAATCCTAGTTTTTAGGTGTGTTTTTTTACTGTATTTTACTACCATCTCGGGCTATCTACATTTAACTACACCAGTGGGATAGTTAAAATTTAAAGGAAATTACTTTTTTTGCATGGAGGAATATTAGGATAAACTACCCCTGGCCAGAATTAAAATCCTTACTTCCCCTTCACCAACAAACCAAACCAAAAGATTATGACGTTAAGCCCACATGTCCACTAATGCTTGTTTTAAACATTATAGATTGCTTATAATAATGATTATATGTGACTAATATGTAGTAAAAGAGAATCAACAAGCCCGGGGGTGAGGGATGATTTTATGTATTCTAGCAGCATTACAAGGCTGCCACAGTAAACAAGTCGGCAAGAAGCTATCAAAATGGACTAGCCAAAAGGAATCTAAGCAGTAACTTTGTAGTTTTTACCGCTTTAACAACGTACATTTCTATTAGAATTTCGCATCTTCCTATAATCATTAAAATCCTTGAAAAAGTAAATATAAAGCTAAAACCTCTATAGTGTGACCCCAACCAAAACACGCCACGACCCCCAGTTTGAAAACCGCTGCCTTATTATAACACACTTGGAAGCAATATTAAGCTTCCTGAGATGTAGAACTCGCTAGTCACTGTATAAAAAAATTAGCAATTTGGTCATGTTTATTTAACAAAATTTTCAGATGTAAAATAAAGCAATAAAAATGGAATTTATCTATATTTTTACAATATTTTGATACCTGTCTACCAATGTCCTGCTTCATAACCTCATGGAAGTTGCCCTAAAATGTTAGGACTGGTATGTAAATAAACTATTCAAAACATATTGTAATTTAGCGCGTGAGGGTGAAGGGGGTTCCCCTGACATTTTATTAAATAGCTGATGGCAAAATCAAAATCACCACTCTAAACAACAATGTTATACGAAATTTTATGCATATCAAACACTATATAACAAATTTAAAACGTACCCCAAATTTGAAAATGTTAAAGGGTGAAAAAAAAAACTTATTTTTTGTTTAATGTAGCCTACTTAATCAAATGAAGAATTATAAGAGTTGTAACAATGTAACAACCCTAAGTTACTCTTTCTTCATTGTTGCTTTGAACCTATTTAAATTGCTTTCATGAAAGCCTATTTTAATGAACCATGAAATAAGATACATCAGTTCAATTCAAATTAATATGGATACTTGCTAAAAAAATTAGTGTGTATTTCAGAAGTCAAACACCAACAATAATCAAAATGTCTTCATTTCATCAGTAAGAGCTTTCAATAAAAAAACAATAAAATGTTTCATAACATTCACTGCATTTATGCCTTAAAAATTTAATAAAGCCCTAATTAAGGCATTGTCTACAACATGATAATTTGAATCATAAAACTGAGTCTAGCAGCCACAAAAGTCACACCTATAAACCCTAAACAAAACATTGGCTGACATCTGACAATGCTGCCATTTCAAATATTGCTGGCTAAGTGAAATTTTGCTACTGGGCAGCTCATGTTTCCTTACGATTCATTTCCATACAGCATTCGACATAGACTCATTGGCCGTTGTCTTTGCCTACTGATTATAGCGCTACTCGACTACTTCATCAACTAAGCTTTCTACAATCAACTACAAAAGAACCTCCTTTCAATGTTTGATGATTTTTGAAGTTGGGATTTTTTGTAGAGTAAGGATCAACAGTTGGGAAATTTAAAATTTTTCTGAACACGTCTGTGGTTAAGGACTTTCATAATAGAAAGTAATGGGGTATAGAATAACCCTAGAATTTCCCAACTCCAGATCTCAAATCTCACAAAATTCTCAACCTTAAAGTTTTTAAGCAACATTGGGGGGGGCGGGGGGTGAAACCTCCCACCCTCCTCGGCGCGACGCCCCTGATTGTTGGACAGCTAAATCCTCAAATTTTTTTTAGACATCTTTGCCCTTGCTTTTTTGAAAATTTGACTACTAGGCAAGACAAGCCCATAAGACAATTGCACCCATTTCTCTCCTCACCTCCATGGGTGCCCTTGATTGTGCGGAATCTTCCAGGAGCTGCATCATGGAACGACTCTCCCAAACCCCTGCCAGAGTTAGTCAACATTCGCTGTGAAGCCATTGGAACACTTGGGTTCCATAGAGAACCTATTGAATGCAAATACAAAATACAAGCCATTATACAATGCTCTGACTGCAAACTCATTGAGCTGAAGATGAAAAACTCTGGGTTTACATTAGCTAAGCCCAATTTTTCAAATGAACTTTAATCGAATATATGGAATATTCTCTAGGCCGAATCAATGTTCCAATATATTTTGCTAATTGTTTTATGCTTAGAAAATTTTTATAATGTGATTATTTGTATAGCTTTATGTACTATAATCAGCCAGAAATATTTTTTTCAGAATTATTTAGCAATATTTCACTATAATCCAATAAATTAACAACAGGGGTGGCTCATGAAGTAGGGCTAAGGGGCGCTCTCCTCCCTGCAAAATAAAGTAAAAGAAGAAACAAAACATATTTTGAAATTCATACCAATCCTTTCATATTTTTTCATTACATCGTGGAAAACATAAATCAATTTAAAAAATTGTTATTCATCTTCCAATTTTATTGAGGAAATTATCAAAACAATAATAGCGCCAACGTGTAATATAAAGTGCGCCTATGTTAACATGCACTTTGGCAGGCTGACCCAGCAACGCCCTTGAACTCTGCATATGTCACAGGGTGGTTGCCATGACAACCTGACGTCACCTTTGGCCTGACATCACCTTTGACCAAGTCAAGTTTCTCAGGCTGAGCTCATGTGTGGTCTGCTGTTGTCTTATCAGTCGTTTAATTGTAATGTATGTGTGACGCTACTAGTTTTTGCTCGTGTTTTCAACTACACTAGTGAATAATTAAAGTTTCCAATACTAAAAAACTGAATTTTGGTTCTTTATCATCAGAAGAAAAGTTTGAAATTAAAAACAATGCAAGGCCAGTAACCGATTTGAACTTAATTCAAACGATAAACTTATTGTTTCACTTATTCTTAAAGTATATTGTGTGTATAGTGTTCAAGAAAGTGTTAAGAACCTATTTATATATTTTTTGTTTACTGGTGTGTGTGTGTGTGTGGGGGGGGGGATTTCATGATGGTCAATCTTCGACTTCGAACCAAGCGAGTTGTACTTTTATATATTGCTTTTATTTACTCTTATGAACTTTATCCTTTTTATAGTGTAGTTTGTCAGCTAAATATAGGATGGTATAAGGGTGATATAAGGTAAACTGTTGTATACCTAATTTGACCATTTTTAAAATATATATGCCATTCCAGTGAATGTGTCTCACCTGTCAGCTGTGACTGGTGCGTTCCATTCTCCCAGCCCTTCACTGCAGCCTCTATCACTGGAGGTGGTACACTCACGTCCTGAAAGTTCATCAAACTGCCAAATCCAGAATGATGTGCACCAGCAAATCCTGGATTCCAGGCCAGGTTGGAGAACACGTTTGGGGTGGGAATGGAGTTCAACACATTAAGGCCAGACATGATAGGGCGCGGGGCTCGAGGGGATTGCGATAGCACATTTTCATCATCACTCCTCGAGTTGTGCCTCAGTTTGCGAGCTGAAAAGAAACCTGCTTCAGTACAACAGCCAATCTAGTAGTAATAGAAGTATATGCACAGCGTCTTACTACTTGTTTTAATTCTGAAAATTGAAAAATGACACCTGGACACGGGAATCGAACCCGAGGATCCCATGTTCAGGTGTAATTTTTCAATTTTCAGAATATATCTAGATGGAATATTCTTCTCTAAAAACATAAATAATAGCTTTGGCTATTTGATTCTTATATACTTGTTTTAAGCTAAGGTTTGATTTTTATAGGAAGAACGGTAGAATTCACCAACAATGATTGTAAGTGACTAAAATTTGACCATAAGGAAATGTTTATTTGATCGATTTATTATATATAATTCATATAAAAAGTTGAAAAAAGTTTCTAATAGTACTTCCTAATGGGTTACTTAAAAATTTGTCTTTACATGATTAATTAAACCAGCTCATAATCTAATACTATTGTAATATTTTCATTTATGGTCATTGTGGTAACATGAGATACAAAAGTGCTTAAGAGTTATAAATAAAATGTATTATATGTTCATGTCTATCCTATTAGAACTGATTGGTATAAACCATAAAACAAAACTAGTATTTTGAAAACTTTATAAAAAAAGTAACAAAACATGTTTCAAATATAATTTATTTTTTTATACTCCAGCAAATTGACACTATTGAGGTTGGATATTGGCATGATCAGATGAACCATGATCTCTCCCGAATCGCCATTTCAAATTCTTGATAGGCCACCTTTGAAAAGCTTCCAATTTCATTATTCATTTAAACAATTTAAATAGTTTATTTTCAGTTTCATTAAGTTATTTTCATGACCCAAAATTAATCAATAGAATATTTTAAAATATTGATTCATTTTATATAAAGTAATCAAATATAGAGTGTACATGTGTCAGCCAACAAAAATAAAGGCCTTGTTTGTTTCAGTGTGTTTGAGTGTTTTATTTGTGTCGTTTTTATTATTACAAAGGTCAGGCCAAAATTAAATACATAATATAAAGTGAATTTTTAAAAGAATTAATGGTAATTTAGTGACTACTTTGAAACATGTGATATGGTAAATAATTGCAATTGGCAGTACCTAGATTGCTTACAACCTGTGTGGCAGTGACATATTATAATATATCTAATTTTCAATTTTACATAAATATATTTTCTAAATTTATTATTTAATATGTTTTAAGAAGGTGGGATATTACAGTGGTGTAGTTGGTAGCATTGTTTTGGTTATGAAACGGTATGATGATTTGTGAGAGGTGTGAATTGCGTTGCGAGGTGTTGTGCGACAAGATAGGAAGTGTGAACGTTAAAGTGTGAATGGTAAAATAGTGGCGAATATTTTATATTGGCGATGAGGATGGGATGACCCACTGTCGAATCTGGTGTTGACAAAAACCAAGAATAGCAAATATTCGAGTTTACAAACTTACTAAGTGTATGCCGAAATTGAAGACCTGAGACGTCAATCCCAAGGAAGGAGTCTACATTTGAATTCAAAATGGCTGAAGACGGAGAAACCACCACCATTGGCGTCTTGAGGGAGTTTACTCTAAAAAATGACTGGTCTCTTTACAAACCTAGGCTGGAGAGTTTCTTCGACGCTAATCACACCAAGAGAGAAACCAGAAGACAAGGCCTGTTTCTCAATGCATTGGATGAAGATGCTTTTAAGTTAATGAATAACTTAAGTGCTTATAACCCGAACGGTTAGTAAGACTTGGTGCTAATAATTAATAATAATAATAATAATAATAATAATAATAATAATAATAATAACAATAATAATAATAATAACAATAATAATAATAATAACTTAAGTGTTGTTATCCCTCACTGCAGCTTTGGGGGTAACTGGTTGATGTCATGACGACAGCGACATTGTGTTCAGACAAGAGTGTTCCGGCAACGTTAGTCTTGGTGGAACAGAAGGATGTCCCAGCAACGTGAGTCGTGGTGGGAGGTAGGGTGATGGTGGGGGGAGATAGTGTTAAAACAATATTGCTCCTTCGTAACATAAGACAATTTAATAGCTCTTTCAAACATGTGGGACATCCAGTTTGGGTAGCCCCTCCCCGACTGACTTCTGACCGAGGAACCACCATGTTAAATACCCTCCACTACTGCCTGGCCTTGTCCAATGGGAGAAAAGGGAGCTTCCCACTGGCGCGGGAAAACATGAGCGATAGTGGCCGCCAAGCGAGCCAATAGAAAGAGGAGTTCTCACGGGTGCTGAGTACAGTGGGGAAATCGTTAAGGACGGCTCAGAGAACATAAACTGTGGAGCGATCTAGTCCAGTAGAGAGGGTGGTTGGAGCGGTCTAGCCAGTAGAGAGGGTGGTTGGAGCGGTCTAGCCAGTAGAGAGGGTGGTTGGCGCGGCCTGTGCAAGTGCGGAGGAAAGATACAAGGGCAGACGAACAGTGAGGCACAACGGTGTACTTAAAAAGCCTAAGAAGTTGAAATGCAATGCTCCTGTTGAGTTGTTGAAAAGTACTTTCTGCCTGTGGAGTGTTTTTGCTGAGAGATTAAAGTTTTTCAGTGCTAGTAAAGAGCCCAAAGAGAACGTAAATGAGTGGCTGGCAAGAATACGGGAATTGGCAGCGAATTGTGAATTTGACACCTATCTAGACTTTGCTCTAATAAATAAATGTGTTTTAGGATATGGGTCAATGTCCCATTCGTGATGGGCTTTTTGAGGAAAACACCACTAAGTTGAAGTTGACGATTGACAAAGCAGTAGAGATAGCTAGTGCTAAGCAAGCATCTTCACTTCAATATTGGTTTAGAGATATTAAAATTAAAAAAAAGGAGCCAGTTTGTCATAAATCTACAAGGGATAGTCAAAGTAGACAAATTAGTCAAATAAAACACCAGCCTAGTTCCTTTAAAGGGGTTCGTTGTGATGGTGATCTTCTCAAAAGACAACATGCAGCATATGCATCAAGGAATTTCTGGGCAATTTTCAGAGATTTTCACAGACCGTCTTGGTAAGTTTAACAAAGGAAAATTGTCATGGTCTCTGCAGCAGGATGCTAAGCCCAAATTTATGAAGGCTCATCCAATCCCACTTGCTCTCCCAAAATTGACAGACTTTTGAAAGAAGGGATTCTAGAGCCTGTGGACTACAGTCAATTTAGATCGCCTATAGTTTACATGATGAAAAAGGGTGGGGGAGTTCGAATCTGTGGCAACTATAAGTTGACGTTAAATCCATGTTTACAAGTGTATCAGCACCCTTTTCCTAGGATTGAGGATCCATTTCACAAAGTTCAAGGCAGCAAGGTGTTTGCAAAGATCAATTTGTCCAATTTTTATCAACAGTGAGTTAGAGGAGACATCTCAATTGCTCACGACAATAACCACGCCCAAAGGCTTGTTTAAATGTACCCGCTTGCCCTTTGGAGTTGCATGTGCTTCCGCCAAGTCCCAATAAATAATGGAGACTTTACTTGGTAGTCTAGAAGGTACTGCTGCGCTAGTTGATGACATTCTAAAAGGTGCTGATGACCTAGCACAACTCATATTTTGACTCACCAACGTTTTGAAGATACTCAGAGATTGTGGGTTGACCTTGTCCATAAAGAAATGCGAGATGGGTACATTTTCATAGGAATATCTTGGCTTCAGGGTTGATACAGATGGCTTGCATTCAACTGAGGACAAGATGTGCAATTTTAGGAGCTCCCAAGCCAAAGAACGTGGAGCGGCAGTCATACTTAGGACTTAGGATTTATAAATTATTTGTCCAAGTTTTTGCCCTCTCTTGCCCCAATTTTGGGTCCCCTGTACAAGTCATTGCGTAAAGGAATCCCATGGGAGTGGAATGAGCCTTGTGAACAGGCGTTCTGCCAGATTAAAGAGGTAATTCAAACTAACCGATCGCTGGCTCATTTTAACCCACAGTATCTGGTTGGTCTATCGGTTGATGGGTCAGACCTAGGAATCGGTGCAGTGATTTCACAAAGATATTCTAACAGTGAAGAAAAGCCGCTCGCTATCCAAAGTGGAATAATCTTACAGCCAGTTGTACAAGGAAGGGGTGGGGCTTATTTTCGGCGCTAAGAAGTTTCACACTTACTTATTCGGTAGGAAGTGGACTATGATTAACAATAATAAGCCTTTGTCATCTATCTTTAGTCCAAAGGATGATATTCCAGCGTGTGCAGCAAATAGATTGCAGCGATGGGCTCTGATATTATCGAATTACAGTTGTGATGTTGAATGGGTAAAATCTTCCCTGAACGTTGCTGATTGACTGTCAAGGGCACCACTACCCGAGCGACCTAATGTTTAAGAAGATGTAGATAAGACAATTCACTATGTTCTGGACAACAATATCAATTTGCCGCTTGATTATAAGCAGTTAACAGCCACTAAGAAAGACAAGGTCATTATGAAAACCATCAATTATTTAAAGTAAGGGTGGCCACAAGATGTTGAGGCTAATTTACAACCCTACTTCCGGCGCATGGATGAACGCCATGTTGAAAGAGATGTGTTGCTTTGGGGGTATCGGATTGTGGTACCTTTTAGCCCTAAGAGACACCATATCACAAGAACTACATACAACTCATATGGGCATCGTCAATGCCAAGGAAAACAAGAATAACCCACCAAAGACTGAATTGATACCGTGGGAATGGCCAACAAAACCATAGTAACGCCTGCACATTGATACCCAGGTCATTTTTTGGCTAAATACTAAATGGTCAGCACAGACGCTCACGCTAAGTGGTCGGAAGTTTTCCCAACATTGTCCACATCGGCAGCCACGACCATCCAGTTTTTGCGGCCGGTTTTTGCCCAATTTGGCCAACCGGTATAGTTTGTCTCATACAACTAGTCATCCTTTGAAAGTGAGGCATTCCAGACATTCCTAAGAAAAAATTAAGTCAAATGGAATATGGAGCCTCATTTTTGCCAAAAACAAATGGTGCCACAGAGAATCCTGTAAAGACCATAAAATGCTGTCTCCAGACAGCCCTGGAGGAAGTTCCTCCATCCCAACTTGATGCGGTCTTACAAAGGTTCCTACTCGATTATAGAAATGCTCCCCACGCAACCACCAGGATTCCACCAGCTCAAGCTTTGATAGGCAGTTGGGGAATCGTCTGAACCTACTTCGCCCCCTTCCAACATCAAGCAGATTGCAGCAAGCTCAAGATAAACAGAGGGAAGCCTATGGGGGAGTTAGTCCCAGCACTAGACGTTATTCTGTGGGCGAACAAGTCTGGGAGAAGAATTATAGGAGAAACAAATACAAGTGGGTCAGTGAAAAGGTTAAGCAAATACTCGGACCACGACATATCCGGGTTTATGTTCCACACCTGGATATGTCCTGGATTCGACATGAGGATAAATCAAGAAAGCCACCCAGAAGTACTGATGAAGAACAAGGGTGAGCACCACTAACAGCTCAATGCCCAAATAATGTTGAACCCGTTCCTGAGGGCACGAGTGACCCAGATCTGAAGCAAGAACCCCGAATCTACGTAGCTGTGGACCTAACTAGTGAGTAAACCCCTGGTATGAGCCCCCTTGGAAGAGAGCACAGCTTGGAAGTGTGTGGTTCAACTTCACCAGCTTCACACCCTCGACGGGAAATAAAGTCGGTGACGAGATTTATCTAAGAGTTGTGAAATTAGAGGGGAGAAGATGTGGGATATTACAGTGGTGTGGTTGGTAGCATTGTTTTGGCTGTGAAACGGTATGATGATATGTGAAAGGTGTGACTTGGGAGGTCTTGTGCAACAAGATAGAGAGTGTGAACGTTAAAATAGTGGCGAGTATTTTACAAAGAAGAAACCTATTTAAACTCTTAAGATTGTTGTGTTAACCAATTGGCTAGGCCTAAGCATAGAAACTTTACTACTACTACTATTAATATTAATATTATTATTATCATTAATATCATTAATATCATTAATATCAATATCAATATCATTAATATCATTATTAATATTATTAATATTATTATTATTATTAATATTATTAATATTATTATTATTATTATTATTATTATTATTATTATTATTATTATTATTATTATTATTATTATTATTATTATTATTAGCACCGCTAACCATTCGGGATGTACACAATATTATAATACTAGTACACAATATAAAATAAATTTCCGTTTAGTAGGATAGGTTTATTACTTTAGATATTTTGAAATTAACATATTAACCTATTTTAATTGTTTAACTTTTGTATTAAAACATTTTAAAGCTTTAGTTAAGAAATTAGGTCACATTGTTTTAAAATAATCTTAGTTATACAAGTGCTTGTGTTGAATATAGATTTTGTCTGGGCTAAGTTTTATTAATCTCAATTTTGTTCCTTTGATTATGAGTCACTCTAAACCCAGCCAATAATAAAGACTAGAAAATATCAATCTTGGAGGACTTTACAAGAAAAAAAGAGATGAGCTCATCAATAGGCAGTAAAGTGCGATGATCCTAAATTTTCAGCTGGATTCCTACCACTCAAATACAATGGTCCTAAATTAGAAGCTGGATTGCTACAAATAGGCAAGAGTAGTGTGAGACGAGTATTTTGGTTAAGAAATAAGCTCTTTACATAATTCTACCTTGGCAAGTGATTACAACTCAAACACAACCAAACAGCAGTATTATTCACACAATGTTGTTGGGCAGAAATATTATTCACACAATGTTATTGGGCAGAAATATTCACCCAATGGTGTTGAATAGTGCGTTTGATGTAATAAGAATTTCCCAACAGCTTATGTTTGTCTACTAAATGATATGTCAATGAGGAATGGTGCGCAGAAACCACTACATAAAAATAACTTTTTTAATATTTTCTTTTCTTTCTTCAATAGCACTGAAGACATTTTCTTCAAAAAGCCAGGAACACTTGTGATTTTTTTAATATATAATGAATGGGAAATAATAAATTATTTAGCACTGTCTTTTGGCATTCCAGTCATAAGGGGGCGTTCAAGTATTACATAAGCACCTTAAAAGGGGGGAGGGGGAACTTCGAGCTTTGCTTATTTTTGCTGACAAGGGTGTGGGGGGATCAGAACAATGCTTATGTAAGACAGAAAAAGACAGGCAAAATTGAGTGAGGGCGCATAGCAAGCCCCTTGGACTTGGGCAGTAATGAAGTTGATGAATGGCTAAACAAGGAGGAAGGGGAGAAGCGTATACAAGTAAGCCAAAGCTTGAGTGACCTAACTCCCCCCCCCAAATAGAAACATAATAATTGAAAGTGTTGAAATATGGATTCAAGGACCTTGGTCATCGGATTAAATGGAGTTTAGGGTGTTTTTTTCATAAATATAATATTCATGTATTCACTAACATTACTTTGTTATAACTTCAATTAGAATTAAAATTTTAAACTTATATAATATTATAACTTGTTTCAATTTTACCTGTTCAATGAATTTAAATTCATTGTATATCAAGTATTAATTGTCAATTATTTCGCAATATTAATTTACACCTCTAATAATAATTACCAGCAATTTATAAATTACATTAATTTTTATTTCTCTTAATCATCGTGTCTTACTACCTGTTCAGGCTATTAGCAAAAGTGCATGAAAAAAAGAATGGTTATTCCTGTGAAAAATTTAAAAAAATTTACAAATCTTACATAAGCAAGAGGGGGGGAGGGGTTAAAAATGGCCAAAAATGTGCTTACGTAATACTTAAACGGCCCCCCTAAGGATACTATAATCAACAATAATTATAGTATCAAATATAATTTAAGTTACATAATGTTGATGTTTGAAAGGTTTATACTCTGTTAGTTTGGGATAGTTTGAAAAAAATAAAAAGGATAACTAATTAATATAATAATACTTTGTCATCACAGTACTTATCAATAACTTATCCTAACCTTTAATGTAAAGATAAATTAAAATCTCAAAGAGTAGTTTAGTTTTTTGGTTTTTAATTTTAGCCAATCTTACTAACTGTTCAGATTGTATGCCTATGCACTAATTACTCTAATGTGTTGGAGATTAGGAAGGTTGAATTTAGAGGAAGTGCACCCACATTTTTGTGGTAGTGGAGGGAAAAAACATTTAGGAAAAAAACTCAGTGCACCCAACCAGGATTAAACCCCGAGCTCCCAGTCATTGGCAGCAATTCTATTATGAGAGTAGCAGCTTAAAACATGCGGCCACCGAAGTGGGTTGTGGATTAGTATTCAAATAAACAATATAACTGTGGTAGGAAAAGATGACATATTATTTTGAAATTTTAAGTATTATGAGTAAACACTTTGTTACTAAAATTTTAGCCAATTGTTTTCAAATATGCCTATCTAACCTACTATAAATTTATTAACCATTTGATTCTCCTTTTCATTGTGAGGGGAATGAGGGTATTAAATTAGCTATTAATTATTTAGATAAACTTATACATAAAAAGTATTATATGTTCTAGTTTTTGCATACCTACCATCACACTCCAAACCTCCTAAACCTCCCAAAAAAAAAGGGGCAATATATAGTTTTATTTTTGAAACAATTTTTAGCAGTATTTTATATAATTATATATTCTATTAAAAATTGGTCTGTATTTTTGTTGTTACAACATTTTTTTTCAAAACTGTCAAAAAAAGACAGCTACTTATCATATGATCTTTCAAAAAAACATGTTTTGGTGTAGGGATACAGTATTTACTTAAGTACTAATTACTCTAATGGGTTAGGAATTGGGAAAGTTGAATATAGAGGTGGGTGAACCAGCATTTGTGTTGAGGGAGAGTGGAAAACCATTTGGTAAAAACCACCCCCAGTTCACCCGAGCGAGATTCAAACCTTGATCTCCCTGTCCTCAGCAGTCTAGCTCAACACGAAACTAGCACGTTATCTAACTACGCCACCGACAGGGGTATGATACATTATAGTAATCTAGTAACCTTTCCAGAAATATTCTACTGTTCTTCCAATAGAAATCAGACTAGCTGTATATTAACACAAATGGATAGGGTTAAGAAAGGTAGTGGGAACCATTTATCCTCCATAAACTTGGCCGGAATTTTAAACTTGACCCTGTCACCGCCAAACCTTATCAGAAGATTGATGTCTTTATCTGCGAGCCAAATGGTGTGGGTAATAAAGGAAGTAAATTACAGCAATAAATCCTTAGAAAGGGCAATATACAAACAGAAGCCTGCCAACTCCAAGAGTTCAAAGAACCACTATTTTATTGTGAGGGTTTTGGAACTTGGCCAGGTGTTGAAGCATTAACCCAATCATGTGTTGTTTTTTCTCAAATACAATCAAAGAGAGCTGCAGGATAGTATACACAGTTAAATCTTTAGTCATAGGGATGAGATTTGAAGTAATTATGAGTTGAAAGCTTAGTCCTACTTAAATTTAAGTAAAACTTATCAACCCACTTTACTGTTAATTTACCACTTAAATTTATGTGGGTGATACATTTCAATAGGGATGTGCTAAGTCCACTTTTTCAATTCCAAGCGAAGTCGAATCGAATAATATGAAATTCCTGAAGTCAAATTGAAGTATGAATATTTAAAAATGTATTAAATGTTTGATAAAAATATTATACTTCACATAACTATGTAAATTTAACTATTAATTATAATTTACAATATGCTATATTTCAAACATAATTAATCAATTTAGTCTTAAAATTATAAATTAAGCTTGTACCAAAAAGTGTAATTAATTATTTTAGATTTCTTTTTATGCAAACATTAATTTGTGATGGAAATATAAGAAGAAAATATTAAAAGAAACCTAAAAATAAATGTATGATGTTTAACTTTAATTATATTTTTTTGACAAAGCTTTGTAATTGTCAAGCCTGGAGTGTTACTTTCGAATCGAAGTCAAAGCAAAAGAATATTCAAAGAGAAGTCAACGTTTATGAAGCTTTGCACACCCCTACACTTCACACTAAATTAATGTAGAACCACTTTATACAAAGTAGCTAAAATTTAGTTAATAAAGGTTGTTTTCAAAGTTAGATTTGATGCTAGAGTATAGCTAGTGAATGTTTTATGAAATGAATATATATCTCCACACCTGACGTACTCTTCATAGGCGACATCTCTCTACTGCTCTTATCAGGCATCCTGTGTGGCAGGCTCACACATATTTTGTGGCCAAACACATCCTGACCATCCATTCGCCTCTGGGCTCTGAAAACATCAGCAAGCACTCAAGTTTAACCTCAATGAACAGCCCTTAATCTTACTAATCAAATAGGCTATTTATTAATATTATTTACACGACAGTAACTCAACATCTCCCTAAGAAATGTATATGATCGGCATACATTTTAATTATTTGTGGTAAACCAAACACGGTATGTACTGTCTTCAAATTACTTAGACACGTGCCATCAACAAATCTAGTATATTCCTAAATTTGGAAGACTAAAAAATGTATATGGTATGTGTAAATAAATGTTAAGAGCTGGATCCAATCTGATATTTTACAAATTTGAATTTCCAATTTTCGCTCAAATCCCAAATCCGAATTTTGAAATATATTATCAACATAAGAAATATAATAAAATATAAGTAGTAACTAAATGGTAACTTTTTTCTTATAATCCATTAATTATAACATTCATACATTCAGTTAAAGTAAACACCTTAGCTCAGTTGGTAGCGTGTTTGTCTACTGAGCTAAGGGTCCTGGGTTCTATTCCCGGCATGGACAAATAATGTATCATTTGTGAAATGTGGGTTTACCCTTTCACATTGATAAATTAAAGGCCGGGGACTGGATGTTGTGCCTGTCCTAATCTTAGGTTAGATTATAAGGCTTATGAAGCTATGACAGACCTGGCAAGCTGGTAGTTGAAAAAATATAGCTTGAATACAAAACTGACTCAGGCCAAAGACTGGAAATAGTAATGGATATGAAGTAAATAAGTTCAGTTAAGTGTTAAATTACTGGTCTGTTAAGATCATCCTACCTAATTATAATTGGTTCTGAATCATCAATAAGCTGTATTAAGCCTCTAAAACCAAATTCACTAGTAATTTTTTTTTTAATTGTTATAATTTGAGAAATTCAAAGGCCCATCCCTAGTATGTGTGTTTTATTTTTAGATATTCAACAGCAAGACCTGGATAGGAAGCCTCTGTCTACCCTGAAAAGTAGCTTAATTCTCATGTTTGGTTCCGTTATGCTTTAAATTTATATGTTATGGATGACCTCCAGTTTGTCATGTCAGGATGTCAAAATGGAGAGGAGGTGGGAGGGTTGTCACAAACAAAGGTATGGAAGTTATAAAAGGTTTAATTTGGATGGAATGATATATCCACACAAAAAAAAAGTATGTAGAAAAACTTGTATGAACACAGTCAGTAATGTATGGGTAATGAAGTGTGGTTTGAATGGGAACCCAATAAGTAAATGTGAAAGCAGCATCTTAGGTTGGTTTGGGAATGTTGAGAGCATGAGTTTGGATTGAGTGACAAAACAAATATACGATGGAGGAGTGTGTGAATCAAGCTATGTAAGATGTGGCTAAATGTTGTAGCTGAATGTGTGAAAAAGAGAAACATTAAGAGTTTTAAGAATAAAAAAGCATGTACAACTCTGTGTATAATAATGTTGAAGCAAGGGGAGTATGCAAGAATAGGGAAGTGTGGAGAAAGATAGTGAGCATGGATTAAGTATGAAATGTTTTTTAAACTATATGCACAGTTATTTGCCTACCTCAAAAGGGAACCAATGTGATTGGGTATGTATGTATGTATGGATAAATGTGCAAGCTTACATTGTGTGTTTAATTATATGTTCAAGATCTCTTTTTAAAAAAAAGTGGTAATTTTAGGTTATTATTGTAAGTTTGTAAAAACAATTCTTTTGGATATCGTTTTAGGTGCGTCACGTGTTCTTAAACTCAGATTTGCAAATTGTTTCAAGCAAAATCGCCAAACAATATCCCTTTTCTTAGGAAAGTTAATATTAAATAGCTAAAATAAATGTTAATATTTTGGAAATAAATAAAGAAATGTAAGTTACTTAAAGACTTGAGTACTATCTCCATATATTTAATCTTTGTCAATTCTTATTTAAATACCAATTACTAATATTTTTCCTGTAATACTCTCATTAGAATCTTATGTTATAATATTTAATACTTGTATATGCATGGTCTATAAAACTTAAGACCTAACAAATCACAATAAATATTTATGTAAATTAAATTCCAAATCTGGTTAAAAAAATACTAATGAAGAAAACAAACTTTTAACTTACTAATCAATGTCCAGGAATTGTACAATGTTTGTTTGAATTAATTATTCTACTAAATTTAAATTAATATACCTACTTAAAAACAGCCAAAAACAGTTACAATATGCACATGTAAAAGTATACTATTTACTTACCTATGCCTGTACACATATGGTGCAGACAAATGTGCCATATAAGATTTCACAAAGAAACTTTATATTGCTTTAATATAATTTTAATTTCCCATACTATCTTGTAGAGTAAATGATATAATAGTTATAACTTTAGCTGGCCACACCTCTTTTAGCAATGAGCACAACTTCTAGAGCAAAGTTCCACTCTAGAAAACAATATGCATCTTGTTCCCAACATTAGAAAAGTAAACATAAGGGAAATTTGGTTTAAAGTTGGAAAAACAAAACAAAAGAATTAAAATATAGATTTGACACTCATACTGTTAGAAATATATTTATATTTTAAATTATGGCTTTGAATAAAATTTATTATTACAATACTTTGGTAATCAAGAAAAGAGATTACAAAATAAAACCAAGCAGATATACTGTAGCTCATAAAAAAAAATCTATCTGATATAACTTTAGTTGATGCTATCTTTATCATTGTGACAAGTTGGTCAATGTAAGGTTTTAAGAACATATATTGTCAACTCCTATTGTCATAAACCAAAATACCTTTGGAAACTATATATTTAAAAAGTATAGTAAGTTACTTTTTAGCTAATAATTTCCATTCAAATTATTGGGTAAAAAGTCTTAGTGTCATCTCATGAAGTTTAGTTTGCCAGTGACAGAGAGGGCAAGGATCGAATCCTTGTCATATGCACTGAGAGCATTTTTTCCTGAATGTTTTTCCATGCTCCCCCTAAGCAAATTTGGGTACATTTGCTCTTAATTCTGCCTTCTTCATTCCTCCCCCAATAGCACAGATAAATATAAAAGCAAAGTGGTTTTTTTAATAATCATCTCCAAAGAGGTTGGCTACATTGTATGTCAAAATGTAATCCTATTATATCAAATACTTTATAACCTAAATTACAATTTTAAAAGTTAATTAATTTATTAAAGTGAGATAAAATAGAATCAAATTATCTAATCTTATGACTATATGACTAAACCAAAATTAAACCCCTTGCTCCAGTGATGACTAAAGGGAATGGGGGGGTTTTAGAAACAGAATCATGAGGTTGGTTTTTGTTTTCAATGACTCACCAGTTTGTTCTTACTGATCATGAGACTTAAAAATTAACATTTTTTATCGCTATCAATGTCTGTATTTCCCTTATTTTATTACTGCTATTTTTAATGAAAATACCCTATCCTAAGAAATAACCTCGATTCAGTATGGTGGTGGTGGTTGGGGGGGGGGGGCTGTGATCCTCCCCTCCCTGTCTCTCTCTCTCTCACACACACACATTTCATTCTGAAGAAACATGAGAAACACCTCTGCGAATGCGCGCACACACACATTTCATTCTGAAGAAACACCTCTGCGAATGCACACACACACATTTCATTCTGAAGAAACACCTCTGCCAATGCACACACACATTTCATTCTGAAGAAACACCTCTGCCAATGCACACACACATTTCATTCTGAAGAAACACCTCTGCCAATGCACACACACACAATTTCATTCTGAAGAAACACCTCTGCGAATGCGCACACACACACATTTCATTCTGAAGAAACACCTCTGTCAATGCACACACACATTTCATTCTGAAGAAACACCTCTGCCAATGCACACACACACATTTCATTCTGAAGAAACATGAGAAACACCTCTGCGAATGCGCACACACACATTTCATTCTGAAGAAACACCTCTGTCAATGAACACACACACATTTCATTCTGAAGAAACACCTCTGTCAATGACTTAAGTTGTGCATTCTTATAGTTGCGTAAATGAAGTAAAATTACAATATAATATTGGTTAAGCATATCAATTTCATGGAAGGGAATAAATAAAACTCACAATATTTTTTATTTATTTTTCAATTTTTAATATTTGTCAGATCAACTTTAATGTGGATGTATCTAAATTTAAATATATTTTTATTTTGGCATCTTCAGCGGTGGTATAAGGCCGATGTGCAAGAATGTTAGTGGACAAATAGTGTGGTCCCGAGCACACACTATTGGTCCAGCTTTAAACCTATGATGCAAGCAAACCCACACTAGTGTCCATTTAGCATCCACTTAGTCAAGTTCTTGCATACATACGGCCCTAAGTCTTTTAGTAGACTGAATTGTCAACGATTGGGAGGTCTAGGTTCAAAGTTAATCCATGAGCAATGAAAGTGCTTTTATCATGTCCTTAACAAGCTAGTGCTTGTATGCCTCTTCATTCCTACCCCTTAGATTTAGCCACTAATAATGTGCTGGTATAAAAGTATTTGACCCACCACAATCAAGTTTAAGATATTATCCAAACACCATCTAATTCTGTTTTGTACTCATCATATTTTCTTTGTAATCTCTCTACTCTTGTTCATTCCAGTAGCGCGACTATAAGGGAAGATGGTGCAATAACCTTGGTATAAACTCAAATATATTTTGTTCAAAAAAGACTCGAACTGATGTCAAAATGTTTGGTTGAATGTGCTGCAGCTATAATGATTTCATTGTTTTTAATAGTATGAGTATCCTGAGAAAAGGCTTGGCAATGACCTAATGACCTTCCAGGAGTTATAAAATATGAGAGAGAGGTATAGGATATATATTTTTTTACCATGAAAGTAGCAGAATAATTTTGATTTGGTCACTGTGTCTCACTACCTGTTGAGTTATTTGCATATATACTGATTAGGCTTGTGTGTTAGAGATGAGGAAGTGTATCCAAATTTGCGTAGGGGCGGAATGGAAAAACACCAGAGGGGGGAACAAACCCTAATCTCATAATGGGCAGTTCAGTCTATTCAGAGTGATACCTTCAAGCAATGGTTTTCAAAGTGTGATCCACAAACCACTAGTATTCAGAATATGGGACCATGGTAAAATAAATAGTATGACATAGCTGTATTTGCTTTCTTAAATAGTCTATTATAGTCTAAGTTTTCAAAAATAATTAGTCAGTAATCTAACCACAGATGATATTTTTTATATTATTATACCAGACTTCCTAGATATTCATTTTAAACAAAATGTTTAAGTTTCAAAATTACTCAACATTTGATTTGAGGGCTTCAATCAATATCAAACTAACACTGAGGACAGACAGAATTGTTTTTTTTTTACATCCATACTGTTTCCAGCCTACTAATCAAGTCATATATTTTGCACTACCTGCTGGCTAGGCCTGTCATAGCTTCATATGCCTTATAATCTAACTTAAGACTAAGACAGGCACAGCATCCAGTCCCCGGCTGTTAATTTATCAATGTGAAAGGGCAAATCCATATTTCATCAATGATGAATTTTTCAGCCATGCCGAGAATTGAACCCAGGACCGTTAGCTCAGTAGGCAGACACGCCACCGACTGAGCTAAAGTGTCTGATTGTTTATGGGTAATAGGGCACATAAATTGTTAAGATTTATCATGATCTCAAGGCCAAAGTTTTCACAGTCTCTTTATTGAATTAAACATTGAAAGGAGAATAATAGGACTAGGCCCACACACTTACCAACATTTTAGACCTCAAAGTTCACAATTAAAACACAACCAAACACATAATTATCTAATTTTTGGGGTACATTGGTCCCATTCTTCAGAAGAGAGTATAACACAGACTGGACTATGGCAGCATGGCTAGAAGTAAATCATGGTTACTTAGATTCTGTTGTTGCCTGTTTCTTGATTTAAAAAAAAGTTTAGGCTTGGATTCTGCAGTTGCCTATTCAAACTTGTGTATTTATTCTTGGTAGGTAGCTATATAGAATGTTGTATTTATATTAGGGGTCTGCAAGCTTGGGTTTTTTCATTCGAGTCGAGTATTTCTAAAAGCTCCCGAGTTCGAGTATATTCATAATTTTAAAATGTTAAAAAGTATATTAAAACACATGTTCTTAAAATATGAATGACACTTATTTTTATAAATAGTAAATACTTTTGAAAAAAAAAGTTAAATAACGAAAATTTCGATTTTTAAATTAGAAATAATATTCATAAAACACAATCTAAAAATAAGAACAACATACAAATATAGATCTAATAACAAAATTATTAAAATGGTTTCAACACTCATGTCTTTAAGGACATTAAAATTACACTAACAACTATAAAAAAGTTAATTAAAATGATTAGTAACATGATGGCTTGAAATTGTATAACAATGATGTAAAGTAAGTGATAATGAAGGAAGTCAACCTGAAAAGATAACAAGGTTAGGTCTAGATAGGAACAAACATACTTTTCTCTTCATGTTTTCTTAAACTTTTACACTTTCCACTTCTTCAAAACTTCCACAGTTACATATTAGTTTGAATTTTCGGGAATATTACTTTTTCATTAATGTCTCTTCATATGAAAAATAAATTGTCCCGAAAATTCAAAACAATGTGCAACTGTGGAAGTTTGAAGAAGTGGGAAGTGTAAAAATGTAAGAAGAAATAGAGAAGTGTGTTTGTTTATATAAAGGCCTAACCTAACTATCCTTTCAAGTTGACTTCCTTCACTATCACTTTACATTATTGTACAGTGTTTCTACACTGTCAAAAAAGTTAACAAAAGTGACATTTTAATAAGCTAATACATGCTTCAGTAGCTTAGTTTCGCCTATGAGAAAACGTAAGAATCATAAACAATTAAAAATGTAAAGTGTTTCATATTTTGTTTTATTATTCTTTAGTGTAGTCATGCATGACCAAGTCTTCTGTTTCATTTCCATTCCTCTATGTGCAGTTGCACATGCGCGTTGTAGGGGCTCTCGTTAGACATTATTTTATTGAGAAATTTACTTCAATTCAATTTTTAATGCTTATAAAAGTTGATGCTGACACTTTGAAATTAAAAATAATATTTCTAGCAAACAATATGAAATAGTAAATGCTTTTTTATTACAAATGTGGTAAGTTTGGTAAAATATGTATGCAATAAATAAGATCAACATTGATTTTAAACAGGTTAACCAACATAATACTATAACTAAATAGTAACTAAACTATAGCTAGTTTTGTATCTTAACATATTAATTAATACGAGTTTCAAATATCTTAAGTTTGATATTTAATATAATAATATATTCTTGGTATTACATTTTTTATTTAACATAAATTATTATTTTAGTAAGGAGCCAGGTAAAAATAGTAAAAAGAATCATTAAATTATTTAGTTATCTTCTTAGTTATTTTTATTTTCATTGCTTTGTCATGGCTGTACAAGTAAACAACCTCAATCAATGAATCAAGTATAATTCAAAATGGACAACAATATTGAATAAATTTACCAGTTGAAAGTGATTTTAAAGCTCTATTATGTTATTGTTATGAATGTGTTGTGGAGTGATTGGCGACACTGGGTCATATGACGCAGTCGTGAAAGGACACAGTGTATGTAGGCAGATGTCATCACGATTCCGGAAAGTAATGTTGAACGGGTTTCGTGAAAGTGTATCAAATTAGAACATAAAAGTGGCGATGAGGTGTGAAAAGAATTCGCGTACATTTTGTTTTTCGCTTGGGCGTTTTCCTAGCAAACTAAATTCTCCTTAATGGCGGATATGGAGGAAGGTGCTTCTGTAATGTGAAAATTGAAATTATTTTTTTAATATTTGCTAAGTAACCAAATGATTTATAAGTGAAAATGCTGATATATATATTAATTAAATAGACCATTCTTACTAATGCGTTTTAAAAATTGATTATAAAGTACATCAAGTTGAAGCTCGAAAATGACGAGCCTACAAAATTTTCGATCTCAATCTCGAGCTTAAGCGACGAGGTCAGCTCAAAGCTCGGAATACGAGTACTCACAGAGCTCTAATTTATATTATATTTAATTATATGATTATTTAATTAAATTATCTATTATTATTGTTTATGTATAGAAATTATTGACTGCTGTGAGTAGACCTGCTTTGAAGTCAAGGTAAAGATAGAAAGTTATCTAAGGTTGAGGCCAAGGGGGTGCCTGGTATTTGGTAATATATTGGTGAGCAAGTTTCCACCTGCGAAGCATTACAACTATTGGGGAGGGCTCATATAATTCTAGTACTATACATGAGTCAAAATCTGAATTATGTGTTTGGGCATGGACTACTACTTGTTTGTCAGGGTTGTATACATTGTAATTGCGAGGCCAATGTATTCAGAAATGCAGTAGTTGCATGTATATAAGATTTTCTATGGAGCAGTCATAGGGTATTCCATTTGTGTGAGTCTGCTGTTGAATGAGGTGGAAGGTTGGTGAATTTTGCAGGTACTATAGCTTGGTTTGTTGCAAGGACTGATGTTTATTGAACTGTTTGTGGCTGGATCGGGCAATTTAGGGTGAACCAGAATGTTTCGAAGATTGGAGGGGGAGGGTGGTTTGAATGTGAGTCTTGGAGGAATGTTTAGAATATTTTATGTGAGAGGTGATGACGTTAGGATATTGTAGCCTGTGTTCAGGATAAATCTGAATTTGTCGAATCCCTCATAATACTGGGTGGTGAGCGGTATGTCATTGGAAGGTTTTTAAAATGTTTCAGGTGAATCTGAGGGTGCTATGGTTGGTTATCTAACCCGTTTAGGAACTGTAATAAATTAATTTCAGAATTTGTTGTCAATAAAGCTAACCCAGCAGAGCAGTTGCAAGGGTTCGGATTGAAAAAGTTGGCCTAGTTTGCCCATGAAGAGGTTAACGTATGAGGGGGCCATATATGTCCTTCGAATTTGAAGGTAGTGTGTAGCCATGAAGCAAAAAAATTTCTTTCAAGTATGAGGCAAGCGGATTCTACTAGAAAGGCTTATAATTGGGTGGTCGTTTGTCCAGGAAATGTTCCATGGCAAAAAGTCCTTGGGTGTAGTGTATGTTAGTGTAAAATGAACTGACATCTATGATGACAAAGTATGCATCGATAGGGATTTTGTTTTTAATGTCTTGTAAGCAGGTGAGAATATGGTTCGTGTCCTTTATGTTTAAGGGAAGTTGTTGGACCAGGTGTTTAAAATGAGAATCAGACTGGTGCTGAAATAATGTTCAGTGGGGGCTCTTTATTATAAAGTAAAAAGTGAAATAGATGAAAAGGGTATAATATTGACAGGTTAGCTCCACTTAGTCAACTATACTTTGGCATGCAAGTGCAGTCCAAATTCCATAGGGAGAGCCGACATTAATACAAATTTTACTACAATATTGGTGTTATTTTATTAATAATAGCCTACATAACAAAAGTGACAGAACATATGAATTGACAATAGATAAGTATCGTTTATAGCTGTCAGATAAGGCTCTTCATGAGAAAATTGGACCTGAAGCACCAACAGTTTTAAATAGGAGGGCGACATTTTAACCTCTAAATAACATAAGAATTAAATGATGTTACTTTGTTAAATAGTTACCAACATACCAGGTTGTAACTAGGCTTGGGAATGAAGATATATACAAAACAAATGCACCAACAGCCAAGGAATGGTTAATTCTGAGAAGTTCCTACTCTGTCAAATTATCCTAGAAATAATGAATAATCCAGGGGAACCAAAGCTCCCTAAACACATTTTACATGAGCATAACATATATATATATATATATATCATAGGTATATACCCATTATGCCATTGACTCCAGGTATAAATCTTAGTACTGATCAAGTAAGTTACTATTCTTTTCAATTTAGAGACAAACTGCCTCTTCAAAATAAATACATACGTCCTAATGTTTCCTTTACATTAGAAAGTCGGTCTAGCAATAATTACATAAAAAGTCCATCTATCATACATAACATGATACTTTACTAGTGACAAGTTAGTCTCACAACTCATTGAATTATAATATAAATAGTCACAATCCTCGAATATATTCTTAACAAATCAAAGGTGAATATTTAACTATTCTAAATCTAGCATTCAAAACACAGGACTCAGTCAAGTAATATTTTTAAATATATTTCAAATTTTAACAGTTAACATAAATGTTGCTAATGTTTCCCGTTTTAAACAGAGAATTATTATTTAAGTTAAATTGAATACTTTAATTTGTGCTTCATATTACATGACACGAGCGCCGTAAGGGCATCTAATTAGGAATCAACATTCATTTGTGAGCAAAGATTCTAGCAATACTAACTCCTCTTCAAGACATAATTCCAAAAGGGAATTTAGAATATTAAACCAAAATATTTAAGTCGAAAGATACATAATTATAATGAAGACCACTATCAGTGTATAGTGCCTAGTTTCCTTTGCTGCCAAGACTGCCATAGTTGCAACTCTGCGGTTATTTTATAATGTACAAAATCCCAGAAGAGGGAGATAAAGGAAAAAGGGGGAGGGAATACAGAGGTAAGGGGAATTATGGTTCCTTTCTCCTCTCGCCGCTCAATTATCAGGACAACGCCTTGAACACAGTGGAACCTTGAAGGTCATGTTCAATCCTTTAGGAAAGCACAAGAAGGTTTCTGAACGTACTTGACTATGGTATCTCATGCACGTACATCAGGGTTCGTCAGTCAGTTGGTCGAGGTCTCTGATTCGAGTCGGTTGTGCCTTGGCTCTGTGCAATTTAGATGAGGGGCAAAATGGGACAAAAGCGTGAACTGGGTAAGTTTCTACTTCAATATATGCAGGCTATTATTTAGGAATTAGATATATTGGAAAGTTCTCAATGTCATTATTAATATTACTTTAGCTTAAGCAACATAACCTTCTAGCATATAAAATGTATATATGAAACAAAGTTATTGCTTGATTAACATTTTGTATATAAAATGTCCTGCTTTGACAAGTGACAGGTAATAGTACATTAAGGTGGATGGTTCATGTGAACATCTAACACTTATCTAGTGGTCCGCTATTGGGAAAAGATTAAGAAACAGTGCCTTCAACCATGCTACCACTGCAGGTAGAAATTGTATCAAAGCTTACTATAAAATTATAATTCATTTCTTCAAAATAAAAAGTTGAATTATAAACTGTAGGAGTAATATTTTGTTTGTTTGTCATATGCATTAAAATTCCTAGCTATAAGCACTTATGTATACATGTCTTAGGAAAACGTATGGTAGAAGTTAGTATTCTTTATTTAAAGAACTTACAATATCATTGTTTTATGTGTTTGGAATATTTTATATAGGCCTACATTCACAAGACAAACTACATCTTATCATATAATATGTTTACAAATTTTAAAAAAAATTCTTTCAACAAAAACAAAGTAAGACAAACGAGTGGTTAGTAGGTGCCGCCAAGAGAAGACTAAGTAATAACAGAATCTGCAGGTGTGATGTGTGTTACCTTGCAGCAAACTCTGAAGTGGAGAAGCGTATGGTTGCAAAAGACCTAGCAATGGTAACTATGCGGCCGCCACAATTCTCTGAGAGTTGCTTCAGTCGACTTCGCACACGCAGGACATCTTTGTCCTCGGGTAAGTTGGAGATGGTGACTTCCACCGCCTGGTTAACAGTCGGCTGAAATGCAATACACTCGTTGTGTGTTTTATGTGTAAACTTCAACACAAGTTCTGGTAGAAAAAAATAAACTACTGTAGGGGTGTGCAAAGCTTTTAAACAAATATCTGCTTCAACATTACTTAAAAAAAAATTCTGACTTCAACAATAACAAAGTTTTGCCAATAAAAATAGGGACAGTTAAATAATCAATTTGTGGTAAATTATTGCCATTCTGAGTTGCTGTGTCCAATACAAATCAATATTTATATGGAAAAAATCCTAAGTAACTTAATTGCACTTAGTGATAACTTTATTTATTAAAATAAAACAAAGTATTATGAACACTTGTGCATTAAAACATTTTACAAATAATTTTAGTTTATGAAGTTATACAAATAATCACAATAAAATATTTTTTTAACCATAAAACTAACAAAATAAATTTTAAACTTTGATTCGGCTCCGTTTCTAATTGTAAACTTTGCACACCCCCAAACCACAGTATATACCCAAAGAGGACAATGAAAAGAATACATTTGATGGAAAAACTAATCTTAAGAATTACCCGTCTGAATTAAACCATAGGTTAATGAGTCAAATCCAAGTGTCTAGCCTAACTTGTGTCCAAGCTACAAACATTTGGAACACTATGATTACAGTGGATTTTGACCCATTAGGAACTCAAACCATAAACATATTTTCTTGGTTATCCCAAGGTCAAGGTTGTACATCATCAAATGTAATTTCGTCCTGCTTACCTTCTTTATTTGTGAAGTGAGAGCAGCCTTTTAAAAGCTCTCATTTATAAATTGTTTCTAAGTGAACTAAAGACACAGTTACTACAAAAATAGACATCATAAAGATTATTTACATTATTTCATTTATAAATGATGTGAAAATCAATTTAAAAAAATTGTTTGTTGTGAAAATTGTGACTGCCAAAAGTGAACGCTGTTCAACATAATATGGTCTTGCAGATCTTTTATTTTGGTGTAAACATGAAAGTAGATCTGGTAGCTTTTACTAGCTGTCAGACAAGGCTAATTCATAAGGAAACCAGGGTTTCTTGATATATTTTTAAATAAAATATAAATATTTATAGTTAATTAAGTACAGATTTGCTCCAGGTCAACTTAACCTACCACAACACCTTTTAGTGATGTGAGTGTATAACCCGAACGGGTAGTAAGACGCGGTGCTAAATATTATTATTTTAGTGATGTGGCTATTAGTTCCCCAGCTTGTTTTTTTCTGCCATATGGCCTATTAATTTCATAAGGTTTAAATTTTAAAATAAATGTGTACACGTAGCAGAAAAATTGAAGTATGTAATAATAGTTAGTACAAAATGAGTTCAAAAACTTAGTGCTGAATTGTAACATAATTTATTTTTGAAATTCATGGTGACACTTTTTTTTAAATTCTTAAAAACTTTTAAATTTTATATTTGCTAAGGTTATTTGGAATAGAGCACTAGGCTAAATAAATCATGGTTAAAATTATGTGAGATAGCCAGCACATTTACCTTAGGGATATTGGAGTAAAATAAAATTGTTTAGAGATAGAACACTAAAAAAACACATACACATTTTTAAGGACAAGCTTTCACTGTCACAGGTCAACAGAGTAGACAGATGCTCTTGGTTGGACTGCAAGGTTGACTGTCAACAGCTGTTTGTGTGTTTTTTAGAGTTCTATCCAAACAATTTCTACTCCAATATCAATAAGGTAAGTGTGCTGCCGATCCCACCTCAGTTTAACCCTTAAATTTTATGTTAAAATGTATTTATTTAAACTGCAGCTGAGCTGAATAAATGCTGCTAATATTGTGTATCCATGCCAAACCATTGTTTCTCAAACATTACCGGTCATTTCTTAAATGTAAAACCGTTTCAACAGTTCAAATATTGTTCAGTTTGTGATGGTACAGCCCATAAGTGAGGAAAGATGATATTGGTGCAGGCATACCTCACTACTAAGTGGGTTAAGTTAAAAGCCAATCAGACTTTTTTCACTTACCTCTGCATATTAAAGCCTAAAAATATATTTACACTTCATTCTTTGCAATAGTCCACATACATCCAACTACTCTCCAAGATGCATTCACCCTTCTCTCCAAAAAATCATTCACTCTTTCTAACAGTTTTCAATTTATACTAGACTGACAATCATTTCCTGTTCTGTCCTTATTTAAAACCTTTGTTTTGGTGACATTTATACAAAGATCCACTCTGCCTTTCATCATAGTCAAATGATTAAATGCATTCTGAAGGTCATTTTCATTCTCAGCCATTAATTCGGCATCATCTGCATATAACAGTATTCCCAACTTCACATGGTTCAATTGTACACCAACCCACATCCTCACAAGCATCCCTCATGAATACATTAAACAACCATGGAGACAACCTTGTCTAACACTCAATGTCAAACCATTGGCTCAAAGCTCCAACCACCCTATTGCACGCTTTAATTCCATCATATACAACCAGTATTGCATTAATTAGCCATGCGTTCACACCATACTTTCTAAGAACATTCCTTAATATACTCATATTTGCCCGATCATAAGCTTTCTCCAGATCAACAAATACACAATAAACTTTCTTCCTTACTGCCATAAATTTCTCAATCAACGAAAGCACAATAAACTTTCTTCCTTATTGCCATAAATTTCTCAATCACTTACTGTATTGCTAATATCTGGTCTATGCAACCTCTACCTGGCGTGAAACCACATTGCACACCCCAAATCTTGTTCGCAATTTTGTCACACAGCCTCTCAATTAGAAATCTCCCAAAAACTTTGCCTGGAATACTCAACAAACTAATCGCCCTCTAATTCTTACATTCACTCTTACTGCCTTTGCACAAAGGAACAGTGACAGCATTCTTCCATTCATTAGGAACATTGGAAATCCCAGCACACACAATCTGGCAGGTAGGCCTTTTCTTTCCAAACACCCCTCGTACTTTATCTTCATCATTCTCTTTATTATTACCTCCTCCATTACATGACCATCGGCCATGCTTCTTTCTCTACTATCCCATACAATACCTGTAGGCCCACTCTTTCCTGGATGACTTCATTTTTAATCCTGTTTTTCCGCGTGACAGCTAACATACTCCTCCCAAACTTCATTTTCATGGCCTACATTTTCCTAGTCTTTCTGACATTCAATGTCAATTCAATATTAGCCTAGTTTGTTCTTTAATTTGGATCAAATTTTGGCAAGTTGATTAATTGTTATGTTAATTAACTTACATTTTATATATTGATATTTGAAAGCAGATAAAGTACACATATAGGAATAAATAAAAGGAACAACCACAATATGACTTTTACAGCGAAAAGAGGAACATAGTTCACATTTTAAATTGATGCCATTGGACAAAAATATTGATGCCAATGCTCGAATTACATTTTACATAGAATTTTTTTTTTCATGGCATCTTGGTACCTATTTTGGTTCAACATATATATTAAATATGCTACTAAAATAAGATGATAAAGGTAGAATTTGAGATAAAGTGTACTCAAATTTGTGTGGAGGGAGAGTGGAAAACCCCTTTGCGGATGAAAAACCTGAGTAAACTTAAACCAGTTATCAACTTCGACTTCGATTTGAAAGAAACTCCAGCTTAGACAGTTACAAAGCTTCGTCAATATAAAATACATCTTTAATTGCGTCCATTCTTCTCCCCTCACTTACACATTTTCTGTTATTTGCTCATTCCATCTCTTTCTTGGCTTCCCTTAGTCTTTTTCCTACCTAATTCATTTCCAAAGAAAATAATGGAAATGAAGTAGGTAGGAAAAAGACCATGAGACCAAGAAAGAGATGGGAAGAGCAGATAACAGAAAGTGTACAAGTGAGAGGAGAGGAAGGAAAGCAATTAGAGGAAGAATGGAGTAAGGATAGAGGTAGATGGAGGCAATTTACTAAACAGATCCAGCCACAGGCTGGAAATAGTTTATGATTATGACTTAAAATACTCAATTTATGATAAATTATTGACATTCTGAGCTGCTTTGCATAGTGCAAATCAATATTCATATAAAAAATAATCTTAAGTAATTGAATTTTTAAGATGTAGCTTGATTTATTATTATGAAATATTGCAAACAATTGTGCAATAAAACATTTTCCAATAAGTTTAGTGCATAATGTTAAATATATAACCTCATTATAATATTTTTAAAAGCATAAAACAAGAATAAAAAAATATTCAAAATACAATTCGGCTTCAGGAATATTTTATATATTCGATTCAAGTTTGCTTTGGATTGAAAAAGTGTACTTTGCACAGACCTAGTTGCTTTTTTACTAAAGTTTGGTTTGCATTTTTCTTAGGTCTAAAACTTAATACCTATTATATTTTTTCTTAATTTTTAGTATAACTGATGTTTACATATAGATAGTGTGTTTTTATAGACTATCTTATTGGTATATCTCTTTAAATATAGCAGTTGTTTTTAGACAGCATAGAACATATAAGATTATATTATAGATTTCCTCATCAAAAACTAATAAATAACATTTTCACAACTTAAATTAGTAATGGGCAGAATAACATTTTTCTTAAGTTTTCATACAATAACGTAATGGCCCAAATTTAGTGCAGTGTTTTTCTCTTAAAAATCTATTTGCCAAAACTGTACTTGTATTATATATGCAACCTCATTTCTCAATTAAAAAACTGTCAGATTCCTGCATAAATCTATTTTATAGTATATTGTAATTGTACTAGCCAGCAGGCAGGAATTAGCACACACCTGTGCGTCTAATAATAAGCTCTTGGTTAAAACAGAGACAGGGTGGGGGGTATTTCAACCCTTCATTGCAAAAGTACTGGTAGTTCAGTAAGTTACTGTTAATTTAGTTGGTGGAAGAATCTGTACTGTGTTTCTGATATTAAAACATCAATTCAATCAAATCAAAAAGCAAATCCACAATTGGGTGATCATGTTGAAAAGTAAGCTTCCTCGGAGTCTCACGTAAACAAGGGAATGAGAAGAAGCTACAATATGAATTTTATATTAACAGTAATACAAGAGGCGCAACAAACAAATAACGTGCAGGCTGCTAACAATTTTGGTATTGCGAGGCTAACAGACTTTGGAGAAAAAAATGAAAATTTTAGAAGGGCCTGTGCATCAAGACAAATATTCAGAAGGTCGGTTGTTGTTATTATTGTTGTTATTGTTATTGTTTTTAGTATTTTAATAACAAAATTTCTTGCGAATTTGCCCTTGATCATGTAGGCGTTCATATCCCTTCTCGGGCTTCTCGTAATCAAAAATTATTTTTTCTCAATAGCTCTTATAAGGTAAGCCCTATAGGTCGTTGTATCAATAGCGCCAATTCTAGATTTGTCGAATTCGACTTCTATCATAAAATAAAAGCTAAACTCAAGAGAGTTATTTAAGGAAATCCCATATCAATAATTTATCATGTAGAGGTTCTGCCTATAATGTTTAAATTTACAATATTCTGATCTATTTTTTTGCATATTGTTACTACTTTTAACCACTCTTTAGCTATTTGTTATTAATGCTATTTTTTATTCTTATCATTATTAATTACTTTTTTCATAACTATTGATCCGTATATAACATTATATAGCCATTTTTGTTTATCTTATTTTCTCGTGTAAATATATGTATTTGTATGGTAATTGTGTACTTTTCAGTGCTGGCCTGTTATAGGTCTTATGACTGTTGGCCAGCACTATAATAAATGAAATTGAAATTATTAGCACCGCGTCTTACTACCCGTTCGGGTTATAGGCGCTTATGCTAATGTGTAATGGTAGGGTGATTGTGAGATGAAATTGAGGACCTACAATTTAACGTGGAATCCAAACCACAATGGAGGCCTGGCATGCCATACATTCATAAGTTGTGATTAATAAACGTCTTGTCAGAGGTGAAGGAAGGTTTTGGCAATCAAATAAATCTGTGCCGGGACCCAGGATTGAACCCCAGACGTCAGCACAGAAGTCTGACACCTTACCCCTAGTAAAATTGTGTCAAGTTTTCTACGTCGTGATATATTCAAGGCTGCTTGCTCAGCTCTCGAGCCCACCAACCGCCATTGTAAATTACCAAAATATATCAAAATTGTCTGACATTATTACTCAAACAATAATTTTCCTTTACACCTAAAGCATCTGTGATGGAAAGCAGACAGGATGCAAGCAGGCAACATAAACAGAAGCAATGCACAAGTGTGGCTACCTTGATGGTCTTTGCTGATCTTGCGGGAACATTTTCCATCAGACTTGTGAAATTATAGTGCTCATTGGCACAAAGAATCAAAGCTTCTGAGGTGTGATTGTTATGGAGGAGGATCACATGAAACTTTTTCCTAAAACCAAAATAAACAAAAAAAACACCATAAATAAAATGATAAAACACATTAAGCTCCACAACAATGAGATTTCTTGAAGACAAAGCTATTATCCCTGTACATGGTGGCAGTAATGTAAAGTATTTTAAACCTATGTTTTCACTTTAATGACTATATGAAGTTCGTTCCTTTTTTAGTTAATATCTTTTCTCTTCTATGAACTTTAAAAATTAGAGGAATTTTCCTTTAATATACACCTAAAGGTATATAAAAGGTATAGAAACAAATAATTAAAGTGTGAACGTTCCACAATAAATTGTGACATGCTGTATTACTATTTGGGTCCGTGAGTAGCATGTGGTAACTATGATATTGAAATAACAGAGACAAAATAGCAGGTGTACCTTCATTAAAACGCCCTAATAGGTTGTTTATAGGAGTTCATGAGCATTTCCAGCAAAGTGTTTCCCAAATGTTTTTGATCTCCATGAGGAAAGTCAACTTTCGTTTTATGAGGTGATTGTATTATATTTGGACGAAGGTACAGGAAAGGTGGATAAAAACATATACAAGGAACAAAAACAATATGGCTTTTACAATAAAAAGAAGAACACAGGTCACACTTTACACTGTCATCTTTGGACAAAAAGGTAATGCCCCTCTCTTGAAGAAAATCAATTGTTAATGTCCAATCCCCTTAGCTAAGTTTCATTCTATCTAAACTCTTCAGGAGGGAGTGGTAAACAAGCAAAACAACTTCCTAAAGAGGAAACAAAAAAATACAAAAGGGAGAAAAAGGAAATTTGTAGAGAATGATAGGAACATTTAAAAGGAATAACATAAGAAATGTACATTGGATGTGAATATACATCTTTATATCAATGCCCATTTCCTTTTATACATTTCTTCCCACTTTTCCTGTATCTTCTTCCAAATATAGTATAAAACTTTTTTTGATTGCAACCCTAAATATAATATTATCCCAGCCTGGTGACCCAAAGTGTCATTACATGTAATTTATATTTCTTATTATTTTTATATTTGTGTTTATTGAATTATTTAATTTTATTAATTAAAAACCGTATTATTTCAATAAATTTATAATAAAACCAAATGTAAAATATCATTTTTAAAGAAAATGTAACTTTGTTACAATGTTTGGTAAGTGCCCAAAAAATACTATTTTGGTGGCTAATAAAATACTTATTCATTCTTTAGAAGAGTTCTTTTGATGTTCTTTTAATTGATAAATATTATCAACTGAATTGAATCAATTCCAGTAACTTTTTAATCTTCCAAAAAGAAAATCACACAATGTATTCCTGAGAAAAAGTTGGTCACAGAAACAGGGTTTTTCAATGACAAACATGATACTACCTCATTTAGTAGATATGCTCTCCGAGTTTGAACCCCATGTTAATGGGTGGAGTACAATGCAAATCATTCTGAAGTATTACAAGAGCTAAAAATCCTTGTTCACTGAGGTAAGCTATATTGTTAGAAGAGGGAAAAAAGCCTTTTAAACTTTGAGTCACAATGGGCATGTCCTTAAGCTGGGTCCAAAATTCTAAGTACAGGATGATTTCAAAACTTTGTTTCAACACTGTTGCTATTGTCAGTAGTGCAGTAATTCTTGATCATGTCCCAATGTAAATGTAGTATTTCATAAGGTTTGAAAATAAAATAGAGACCTTCCTGTGACCCTCAGGACCATTCTTGTGACCCAAGGTTTGAGAATTAGTGGACTAGACTTAACCTACCAACTTTGTAGTA